>JAIPRK010000120.1:275130-381305 GCA_025469195.1 Chaitophorus viminalis
GAGTAGCTATTTAAGGAGAAAATGATAAATATAAATGTGTTGTATATAAGATAACTCCTAGGCCTCCACACGAGTTCTACTCAGTGAGGCCTGGTAATCTTTACCGATATTAAAATAAATAAAAAAATAAAATAAAAATATAGGTATACCACACGCGGGTTATGTATTAGTCGTAATGCGTTTTATTATCTACATTAATTAGGTACGTAGTTGAATTGATGTGCTAAAAAATAAATAGCTTATAAGTTATAACTAATATGATTTATTTATTTTTTTATTACCTACAAAAAATAAAATCTGTTAATACTTACCCAATAAGAATCTGTGACAATTTTTTTTTATTTGCCTATATATATATATATATATATATATATATATATAAAACATATTAATATGTGTATGCCATGTGTTTATGGCGATTACGTAATTAAGTGACCTAAGGAAGAGATAGATTAAACAATTTTTACGATAGAATGCGTTAAAACTTAAAAGTAACATAAAAGTAACAAACGCATCAATATTTTTCAATTAATCGATACAACGTAATCCACTTCAGATGGAATCGCAAATTCACACGTCATCGACGAATCGTGTATAAATATTCCATTAACCGTTTTGGCTGCTTAAGGTTTTCGACTTACTATATTCAAGACCAGTTTTCCGATTGACGGGAGCGTCATACCGATGCCTTACTGTTTCAAAATTTCACACTGCGATGTAACCATGCATGTATGTATGTATTATAATATTCCAAAAATCCTAAATGAAAACGAATGCAAGGAAAAACGGGATCCCCGGACCCCAATCCCAATAGACGCGGTACCGCTCGAGGTGTGTAGCGGTGCACAGTGGCACAACTAGGTCTTATAACCACATAAGATTTAAATATATTACCATATAATCCTAAGTTATAATATTTTTGGAAAGCTTATGAGCGATTTCTGGTGGCATCGCTGGCCCACCTTTACAGTTGCTGCATTGATGCGCGCTGCAAATGTAATTGATTGCCACGCGCGTATCCCTTTGATACCGACGACGATCAGCTGACTTCACGGCGTACCCGTCGTAACCCGTTGGTCGGTTAGTAGGTAAACAGGTATAATGTGTATGTAATATGTATACAGTTACAGTGTTGTGCGACTGGGGCAACATCACGTTATTGTATACCTATCACCTATGTACGCGATGAATATAATATAATATTGTAACATACACAGACACACACACACGAGTCTTACACCAGTGTACGCGCAATGTTTACTTATTATACAGGCATATAAATTATTTTATATATTATTATACTCGCACGGCGTCGTCGTCGTGTATGCTTTGGATATTGGTTTCTACGTTATTAATTATTATAATATTATACATGCATAGTAGGTATATATATTACATATATGTCATTATATATATATAGGTATGTATAATGGCATGGTGTGATTACTGCAATATTATTGCAACTGCGACGTCATCGCGCTGTTCCGTGAGAAAAAAATAAATAAAACTAGTTGCACGCGCACGTGGCCGCAGAGGCTAGTTTCGCACGTATACACAATGTATATATATAAACATTAAACTGTATGTATATATAATATATTCTATAGTATATATTATTATTATGCAGCTGTTGCACAACCCGTTGTCGCCGCGATGCATTATACGAGTGCGCGTGCGTGCTGTTCGCACACGGTCGTCGTGGAACTCGAATATATTATATTATTATATTATTATGTAGTTGCTGTTTTGGCGCCGTCATGTCCATGCACCTTGCAGCGCGGAACTCGCGCGCGCACTAACGCCATCGCGCGCTCACGAACACGGCAATATACGAGCGCGCCGACGCCACTTCCCTCGTCGTAATAATATACACATATAATACATATAATGTATTATAGCTAGTATAGTTATTCTTTTCATTTTTCTTCTTCGTCTTCTCCTCTCCGGATGACCTTTAAAAAAACCAGAATGGTCGTGTGCGTGCGTGTGCAAGTGTGAGCGCACGCGTGAGTGTACTGTTTGTATGTAAAATATAACTTTATACGTGCGTTGCGGTACAAGTACGTAACGTCTTTGTATTGGTACGGGCCATACATTTTATAGGTGTATCTCCTATTGCAGATTTGCCTGTTATATGCGTGTAGCCGTGTATGTACAGGATGTTCGGTAGATGTTAACGTATGATGGTTGTACGGACTTGGGACGCAGTTTCCCACAGGCGTATATACGCGTGGAGAACATCCGGTATACGTTTAAATAATATTATGTTTAATATACGGCGTATTAATGACTATCTTCCTACAAGTAAGTATACGAATATAACGATTCTGTGACCAGTGCTCGCCACGGTATTATAATGTGTAATAATTTCAAATTTCCACGCGCGAAAATATGCGTCACCACTGCACCTTTATTTTTCTTCGACCATCAGCACCAGAATGGTTGTGAAGCTACATATTGTTAATAGAATATTATATTACTACTATACATATACAAGTTCTCAGATCAAGTACCTACAAATGTATAATACTATACAATGGCTTACAAAAGATGTTTATGTAAATTCATATAATTGGAAACACACACACGCACACGCACACGCATCAGTTTTAAGTTATTATACTAATTAGCAAGTAATAAATGATATGGGTATAGAATTTCGTACTGTAAAATCCCCAGTATATCTTATGGTCGAAAAAAAATACAATATGTGAATATTTACAATAAGAACTTGTGACATACATCTTAAAGTCAAAATAATTCACCATAAAATCCGTTAATTAATCAACCTTTATTAAATCTCCGAAGACACTATACAAATAAAAAAAAAATTAAAAATTATATATATTATGAAAATAATTTGGCTGTTCAAAATATCTTGAAGATTTAATACAACAAGTCAACAACGATGGATTCTCAAATATTTTAAATATTTGTTATTGTTCAAAAAGTATAAGTCACGGATACATGAAGCTAGTAGTTAAGATTAACATTTTCTATAAATAATTTTCTTTTTAAAATATTATACTTTTATACTTCTTTTTAAGCTATTTATTTGCATTTTCGATTTTTTTTTAACTTTTTCATTTATAATGGTCGATAAAAAAATTTCGCTGGGAAAAAATACTTGAAAATTTAATAGAAAATTTCACAGAAGTTGTTCTTACTACCACTCAAAAATTATTGAAATACATTGGTACAATTATTGTTTATAAACATTTGAAGATCAAATATTGACATTTTATTACAATTTTAATATAATATAATATACGAATTAAACATATCTATTTTAAACTTACAAATCATCTCCGTTAAGAATAATTTTTCATATGCAATGATACCTAGCATTGCATTCAAATATAATGGTTACATTTTTAATACATTCATTATAATGGATATCCTATGAGCGAGGTCCACTCCACCTCCACCCCTACTGTACAACAGTAGGAGTCCCTGTCCGATTTTTTTTACATTTATTGTTTTTATTTTTCATGTGTAAAAAGTAAAAATCATTCTTTCTTCTCTGTGATATTTTTTGATACTTGAAGCTTTACTTTACCTCTTATTCATTATTTATTACTTCCTGTAAAAGACCATGAATAAGACTTTTTAGTTTTTTATTAAAATAAAAATATACTATAATTAATGTCTAATATTTACAGTAACGGATAAGGTATTCATAATTTGAGTTTTAATTCATGAAATATTTTTTAAACCTAAAAGCTCAAAAATATAATGGGGGACACTAAAGCCTGCAATAAGAAAGTTTTAAATCCACCTGCATCTTGTTTTTTTCGAAATTTTAATATAAGTAATATATTATTATGATATACATAGACTATAGTACTTATTACATATTATGCGGACTGCACATCACACTGCAATGTTATTAATTATTAATTATCATACCATCAATATCATAAATTTCAACATTTTAAATAATCCTAGATTTGATTTATTTTCTTCGTGTTACCCATTTGGATTAAGACTTATGATAAAGTGGGTAGGAATACAGGACAATACCTTTCCAACCCCCCAATTATATTAAATCTATGAACAAAAGAGGTAAATAAAAGTATAATACTCATTAGTATAAGTATTTTATCGTTAGTAGGTGTACATTTTTAGTTTATTAAAACTAATTGATAAAAAGATATTAGTACTTATTACAACAATCATTTTTTAAGCGATATACTTCAAAACTATGTATCTAAAAAAATTAAAAAAAAGGAAATATAATACTATGAATAGTAATTATAATAAGGATGATATCATGTCTTCGTGGATGTATAAGAATATGTGTGATAACGAGTTCACAGGATGTGCCCCTATACATATCAAAAAATGCAGTATATACGTTCATAGTCTATACCCACACGTCATAATCGGTGTTAGTTATTTTAGTTTCGAAAACAATAGTATTAGAAACCTGGAATTTTTAATATTTTTTTTTGATAATACGTATTATACTTAATTTATATGACATTATTTTGTCTTGATAAGGAATTTTGATAATTCGTTTACAGTATTCGCTGCATGTATTTATTGCTTCTACATCATGTAACTCCCACATCCTTACAAAACACACGTTGATAAAATATTTAGTTACAAATGGATATTAAACAGTTTGGTAAATTAAATTGCAGAACTATTTTTGATGATTAAACTAATTTATTATTATATCTTTTTTGTTGAAATTTCTATCCATTTATATTAAAAATAATGTTATGAAATATTAGGGTTTCCTGCAAAAAAAGATAAAAAATGTGTATGTTACCGATATAAACGATGTTTGCTGTTACATTATTGTAAATTAGTTTAACAGACAACTAGACTTGAGTTGATATATTTTACAGCATACACCAGGTATGGCAAATCTATGTCACGCGTGTCACAGGGTGACACGTCACCTTATTTCAGTGACACGCCAATTTAAATATAATTCATAAGTTTTACTTAACTTTCCAAAAAATTACTAAAAATTTGAAATTATTTTTAAATTATTATTGTAATATATCGTAAGATATTATCACGACTGTGGATATTACAGCCGTGGATATTATTAACGTAATATATGTTTACCTAACAACAAATAAAATCATATTTATATGTTTAATTAATTATTTTTCAAGCAAAAAAAAGGTCTGAAAAATTTCTGACACGCAAAGCAAATAAAATCAAACCAAGCATTTTGATTTGACACGTTGTTATCAAAAGGTTCGCCATCACTGGCATAAACTATAGTTCTAGAAAAACCTGGAAAAATCTATTCAAAATTGAAAATTCCACGTTCAGAAATTTTACGTTAACAGTAATGAAAATAACCGGGAACTCGCTCTACTGTACAGTAATAGTGGGTGGACCTTAGTCATAGACAGTGGCGCAATGCGTTAAAAATGTACTATGACATTAAATATCAAAGGGTCCCTCATGTTCCATGATTATTATTTTTTAACATAACAATCATTTTTTGCTATAATCCAACTGTATAAATAGGTAAGCTGTGACTGGCCGTTTTATATAAATAATATTAAATTTGAAGAATTTTGTCAATATTTGCCCTTGAAACGCTTATAAAAATTAATTGTGCCTATATATTTTAATAATTATTAAATTACAGTAAGAAAAACTTATATGGAATCTTCTATTAAATTTTCAAGTATTTTGTACCAGCAAAATTTATTAATAATTTAAAAAAAAATTTAAATTAATTTTGAAAATAAAATCATTTAAAGAAAATGTCAATCTAAACTATTGGTAAAAGTATCAAGTTTCTACAACTTATACTTTATGAATAACAACAAATATCTAAAATAATTTGGAAATAAATCGTTATTTTACACAATTTCGTAAAAATTTGAATTTAGATGATCATAAAATGTTTTTCCAAAATTACATCAGAGTTTTTTCATAATTATTTGAATAGAATCTTCAACCTTAAGTATAAATACCTACCAAAAACTTTATGAATTTTCAACTACAAAATAACTTGCAAACTATCCCGATTTTGATATATTTCCTAAAAATTTGAACTTTAGGCGCTTATGAAAAAATTGTGATGAACAATATTCGATTTTTTTAATTGCAATAAGTACAACTTATAAAAAACCTTGTATTAAATCTTTAAGTTTTTTTGGCCAATTTTTTTTTATTGATATTTCAAAAAAAAAGTACTTAGAAAAATTTAAAATTTCAATTGTTTATAAATAGCTCAAAAAAATTAAAAATGTATAAAATATGTTTCCATTTGGCCAGCAAACCTAGTGTTGCGAGCATTCGATTTAAAGTTAATCTTAATGTAGTAATATTATTATAATACTAGTATAAATGTATAATTATAGTAGTAGTAGTAGTAGTCGGGTTCGGCGATTAAGATAAAAAAAAAGTACTGTAGTAGTAATAGTAGTAGTAGTAGTAGTAGCTATAGTAGTAGCAGAATCCGATAGGACGAAATGCAACTAAAAACTAGATACGTTGCACATGGGATGGATACCTCGTAGATTAAATTATGACATCATACAGTTTGCAAATTTAGATTGGAAAATACGTATACTGGTTTGTGTATACAGAGTGATATTTTTACGCATACCAAACATTTGTCATAAGATTTCGCGTCAAAAAATTTCAAATCGATCAATATAAATTAATTTTGTAAGGAAATCAATATATTTTTGTATAAATATCCATTTTCCCGTTTCTACTTTTTATTTTTATTCGTAAACATAAATGTTTTTGAAAATGTATGTTAATGATGTTTAAATTATTGCATAAACCGATATTAGTTCATAATTTGTGGGAAGATTATTTTTGTAATTTTAAATGAAAATAAATAGTAAGACATCGAGTTCGAGTGTTAGTCTTTTGCAGACAATGTCAGTCATATGATTTGATATATTTGAGAGTAATGAAAAATTATAGCTGCAGAGAAATTATCTTGACCCAATATAATATAATTGATTGACTACAAAAAAATTTGAACTCAAAACCATTTTTTTATTATTTTATTAATTTCAAAATAAATATAAACCTTTGTTGTGTGATATTAACATTTGTTGAACCAACCGAAAAGGAATTAACAGAAAAAGAAATTTAAACCAATATATTTCTTATTCATACAGAATCAATAATAATTAATAGTTAAATATATTAAGATGTAATTAAACTACATCTAACTACAATAGTTTGTAAAATATCTAGTTTTTTATCGGTAACAAATTTAAAATATTTTTAGCCATTTTCTCGTTAAATACCGAATGGTAATTCGTTATTATTTTATTTAAAATATGCATAAGCATGTAATATAGTATTTTGTCGTTTAATTTCAAACATTTTTCATTTCTCTCGAAAGTTTGACCAAAGCTTTAGCCTATTTAGCTTGAAGTAGAGTCCCGGTACTTACTACTTTTATACATCGTTAATCTTTTATGTAATCTTATAATTGCCGATATAATATGCAATATTAATAATATAATATCACAATACCCAGTGAACATACATACCGGTCCAATAGTCTAAGCCTCTTGGGCATATTGGATAACAATATTTCATATAGTTTTGATTAAATGTTCAACATATTTTTATATATTTTATAATTTGTTTATAGTTTATTAGTAGGAATAATATATATTATACAAATCTAAGATATAAAAAAAAAATTTCCTCCTAAGGTTAATAAAAAAGTTTTAACTCCCTAAATTAACAGATACTGTTATGACAATATCTAATACTATAATAATCTTTATATATAAAAGATAAAACTAAACTCACCAACATATCCATAGCATAGCTCAAACCACTGGACGGATTAGGCTGACATTTTGTATAGAAATAGTTGTTATGAGGTAGGTGTCCACTAAGTCTTAAGAAAAGATTTTTGAAAATTTAACCCCTTAGAGGGTTCAACAGACAATTCAGATTAACAAAAGCATTATATACAACGGAAAAAGAAACTTAGAAATTATACTTTTGTTAATATCCTGTATAGTTTATACCATAACCTGTTGTAGTGTTGTCATTTCACGTTTGTATAAGCTGCATCTTAATTATTAGTAATAGGTAATATGTTAACTCTTAAGTCTAAGTTAAATGCACAATCTAATTTATTTTTCATGCCTCATAATAACATTCGCAGTATAGTAACATGGTAAGTGATAATATATAAAATATATAATTATTCTTAAATATTTAATTTTTTATGATAATATTCTACCAGTAATAATAACACACGATGACTCGTTAATGTTATTATCGGTGAAATTTCTATACCGGTGATACTTATCCGGTACTGAAAAAAAACAGATAAATGGTCAAATTATTCATCGTATAATAAAATATTTATCAACATGATTATTTTAATATCTTTGACTAGGGATGAATAGATAGGTAAATTAAATTAGATTATATTATTTTACAAGCTAGTTATACTTAATACTTATATGTATAATTTTGACTATAGAATATAATTGTCTATTTACGATGGTAATATTATTAATATTATTAACATTTATTAATTCCCAACATTTTCAAAAATCCTTTTAACATTTTGTTTAGTTAGATTTAAAATATAAAAATTTAAATATATATAAAATAACTAATTAATATACCTACATTATTTTTCATCAAATTTTGACTTCTTAATTTTATCTTTTTATCTATCGCTGCATGACAAAATATGTACAAAGATATTTGAATGACTTTTATGCTTACTGTTATGGCTTTAAACTGTTATTAGTATAGTAAAATAAGTATCGGTAAAAAGCAAGCTTAAATATCACAATTTTTTGCCACAATGTAAAAATATAATATAGTAATAAAAACTAAGCATATATATGTGTTTGAAATTCTTAATTGAGGGGGCTACATTTTTTAAGCAATTTTTTTATCAATTAATACCCTTTGACCTTCATAAAAAAAAAAGTTTCAAATTAATAAAAACGATCATAAATACATTCTTATGATTTGTGTTTATACATTTAATGTGAATATGTAATATTTGTTGGATTAAAAAATATAATCTGATGAATTTTAAAAACGAAATTTATTTCATAAAATTTTCAACGTTATTATAAAAAATATTATTTTAATTAAGTAGGTACTTAATAACATTTTTACTTTCGTTTTAATTGTGAAGTTAATTGGGGAGGGGATATTTTATATGTTGAGGGGACTAAGCCTCCCTAAATCCTAAATTTCTTTTATGTATGTATTGCGTTCCAAGTTTTTCGGCACAACTAAGTACTAACCTATATTGCTTTATTGAAAAATTAAGTAGAACCATGTTATGTTTTTGAAATTATTAGTAGAAGAGTCCCTTCAACTTATATGACCACCGGCCTGTAGAGGGTACTCTCAATTTTAGCGCATCTATATAATACCACCAAAGTCACCACTTCGACATTATGAGGTACTATATACTATAAAGTATAGATAGTACAATACTACAATCTATAATTGAAAAATATCATTTGTTCATTATTGATTGTTTTCATAACTTTATTATAACATTATTATATTATTATAACTTTATTATATATGCATATTTTATGCATCTAAATTGTTTTAGGAATCATTTTTAAATTATAATAATTATATATTAATATATATTAATAAATTATGAATGATTAAAAAAACATGAATTGTGAAGTAGTTCAACACAGTTAATCACATATAATATATAAGGTTATATTTTATGTTAAAAGAAGATATTTTGATAACTAATAATATAAGAAGTTTAATATTTTATTATTGTTAAAATTGGCTGCAATAATAATCGTTATTTATCACAAAATAATTGTATCCACTATTAATTAATTCTAGTCTAATATATATATCTACCATATACATATTATATATTTTTCGTTGCTTCATATAATCAATTAAATTTCCAAAGGCAAAATAAATAAAGACGCCAATAAAAATAATAGATGTATACTAAGTGTACGAATTATGTACGATGGAGTAAGAACTTATCCTAGCACTTACCTTATGAAAAACGGAAAATAAATCAAAGAAATATTGAAATAGTTAATTTAAAAGCCGTATGTTAAGTATATTTTCTTTATGTAAATCTAACATTTTCAATGAGGACAACGTTTACAAGTTTACTATCAATTTAAGTATTAATTTTATCACATTTCAACCATGTTGATTTTCAATGAATTGCTTTGAGTTCATCGGCTTATAAATATGACTATATAAATTACAAATAAGCCTCTATGACTACTTAAACCTTTATTATAATTAGCATCAATAATACAGGGGTACCCCAAGACAGTTTTCAAGAAAGGGGGTGGACCTATATTTAATATTAATAAAAAGTTCTCTTTTTTTATTATTGATCATTATTATTTTGTTATCAAAGGGTTTTTTAAACAAATTTTTAAAAATTTCTATAGAGGGTGATGGCCCCTTCGTCCTCCTTTGGGAACGCGCATGCAATAATAATAATTATTTTATTTCAGGATCATTTAATCCTATGATAAAATCGTGATCTAGTTTATAGTGAATCCTATATTTATTTATTATATTCTTCTGGTCATTAATTATGTTGTTTATTAGAATGATAAGAACATATTGGTCTCTTTAACATTTCATTATCAAATCATAGAATAATTGTACAAATATGGATTTGAATCATTGTTCTTCATTAATTTTGACTTAAAATGTTACCGCTATATTTATATTTGAATTTTAGGAAATGAGTAAAAGTATGACCAACGTTTTTCGATTTTTAA
The DNA here is from genome assembly GCA_025469195.1 of Chaitophorus viminalis. Taxonomy (NCBI): domain Eukaryota; kingdom Metazoa; phylum Arthropoda; class Insecta; order Hemiptera; family Aphididae; genus Chaitophorus; species Chaitophorus viminalis. The sequence continues at coordinate 285,864 of JAIPRK010000120.1, forward strand.
GTATGATATTAATCATATAAATTCTGATTTAAACAATTTAAAAGGAGAATAAGGGTGGGAGAATAGGTATATATTTAAAAAACTATAATTGTTGTTGTTATTGAAAATAATTTAGAATAAATTTAGCATTTGAAATTTTTCATATTCATTAGGTCAGGTCACAAATAATATTTTTCCAAGGACGCAGAATAGTAGAGGGGCAATGCAATGGACGTCATGATATGGACCAGGAACCGGTGAGCTTGATCAGTTAATCTTTTAGCTATAAAGTTATTGATGATGAATAGTTACAGTGTGCTATAGCTAGGATTAACTACGTCTATTTTCTGGAATAAATACATGTGTGTTTATTTACATCGTATAAGTGTGTATATTAGCAATATATGTTTTTAATACATTTCGTCTTTTTAATCATAAACATACAGTTTAAATTCTTACATACATTTTCATTTTTTTTTTTTTTTTTAATACCTAGTATTATATTCATAATTCTAATCAAAAAATTTTTAATAGCGAAATAGTAACGTATAAAAAGTCCTCAATATTATTTCTACACCATTATTCACAATTAAAGTAAGTACAATTTGATTTATAAATATAAATGTCACCACCAACCAGATGTTTTACAAATTTGTGCAATTTACGTGATATTTATTTTAGTAAATTTATTGTTTGCATAATTTTTTTATTCTTAGTTCTCATTATAGCGTTCCAAATATACAACAAACATATAAATATATCTTAAGCCCACAAGCACTAATTACCTATTACGTATAAATAATTAAAACAGTATTATCAAAACATTTTGTAAAATACATTAATTTATTCATTAAGGTAAAAGTAATAAATTAAATAAATACACATAATAATTTAAAAATTTAACAATAACTCAAATTTATTTTGTTAAAATCGGGTTTGATATTTTTTTATAGCACACTTTTAATCTCTTTCTAGAAAAATAATGGTCGTATATACCTATGTCTGGATGAAAATACTATAAGTTCTATAACTGTTAAAGGGTCAGTTTTCAACTCTCTAGTTAAATATGGCACCAAAATAAGATTATATATTAATATATTATTCATTTTTAATACACAACCAATCCATGTATACCTTATTATAATGATTAATGAGACTATATTTCATATTTTGCTTTTGAAGTAAGAATAAAATTATTTAAAGTATATACTGTATAGTGACTACCGAGAATGGCGAGAACGCCGAGAACAATTGTTATACATACAACAACTATCGAATGTAACATATATTAAATCCGCGTCTATTAATCAAATTTTAAATAAAACACATTTTCTATCATTTGAATACCTGTATACTGTGTGCGGTACTTATTTTCATTCTTTTATCATACATTTTTTAACAGTCGTTGTGAGACAAGGTTAGAATTTCGTTAATAAACCCGTAACAGTATCAAAATTAGACCCCATCAGCATCAGGTATTCAGGTATTATAGCATAATATTCCCTACAGATCCTCTCCACGAAGAGTACAGCGTTGTAGCACTCAAGATGATGAATGGAGCCAGTAGGCATAGCGAGCGGTCCTTACTCCCAAGATCTATTTAAAAAAATATATTTATGTAAACTATATAAATATAAAGAGCAGTTGGCGTACAACCCCTTTGGTTAACATATTTTTTACAACATATAATAGTTTTATGAATTATATATTTGTATATAATATATTTACATTATATATATATATATACAATTTTAAATGTAAACTTCATCCTATTGAAAATATTTATGTACGCACTGTTATAGAAGGAATCAATTATTCAATGAATATTTTTATATAAAGGTGGTTCTTATAATGACAGAACCAAATTGCTGAATAAGGTAGACTTAACGTTAAAAAAAACAAACAAATAAGAACTTATCGAAGAAGACATTTTAATCAAAACTTTTAATTGCCTTTAAAGAACTTCATCAAATTATTGAAAAATTATGAATTATCTATAAAATACTAATATACGTAAGTAGGTACTCAATTAAAATTTCGAGTCACTTCGATTAATATTTATATAGAATAAAAACCAAATAGTAAATATCGTATCATAATTACTTAAAATTTCTCATTTCGTCAAAATTTCATTTCCTTATGCTCATATAATTTTTTTGCGACTTTCAAGAAAAATTGGTTTTTATTGAATAGAATATTTTGTAAAAATTCTAATATTCAATTTTTAACTATATTTAACTAAATTTTCACTGAATTTTAACTTGATCTGTTTTTAACTTCAGTTTCTATACGTCTGTTTTCAAAACATTTTTTGAATATTCTACTCATATTACATATACCAATGTAGAAAATATGAGAGTAAATCAAGTAAGAATCTATGCAAAGAATATAATTACTTATATGATAAAAAATTTATGAATAAATATATAGTAGACATTTCCAAATATGAAATAGTGGACAATTTTTTTCGTAAAAATGTATAGTTTTACAACTTAAACAAGCCATGTTTTATATTCCTCTGATTGTCTGTGATCAAATATTTTATCATAATCAATAAATATTATATAATTCTTTATTTTTCAGGATGTGGGACGAAGTAAATATCGTAAACCCGTACGAAACAAATGATTTTTGCATGCCCAATGATTATGCCCTATCGTCACAGGTATACCTACTTTTATACGACATACATACACATATGAATTTAATTTTAATTATTTGTAACGTAGGTTCGTTTTTAATAAATAAGTTTAGATCAGGAATCGGCAATATATATATCAAATTTCCTTGAAAGTCGCATTAAAAATTAAAATAAACGTTACTTATCGAAAATACAATTTGAAATTTTAATATCTAATACTTATTACATTTATTGATATCATAAATTATATTATGAAATTGATGATTTCTATTGTTCAGTTTTCCTTACTAACTAATTTCGTATAAAATATAATATATTAGAAGAAAGAAGTATTAAAGTTTAAATATATTGAGTGAGATATAGGAAGGTAAGCTCGTAGCTTATAATATACGTTATCAAAAATGTATAACATAAAAACGAGTACTTTATAGTTTATACTACTAATGCCTATTACGAATTGAAATATGAATTTATAATTTTATAAATTCCGTGAGAAATATTTTAAGGGTCGCAGGAAAAATTTACGAAGCCCACCGGCAACTAGTTTAGTAGATAATATACGTGATTAACGTAAATAGTAAATACATATATACATGTTATTATTATTATTATTATTATTATTATTATTATTATTATTATTATATTGTGTGCACAATATAACATCGCAAACCCGTCCCTATTGTTTTGCAGTGGGAGTTCGATAACGGTTACACCAACTACAGCGAGAACGAAATAGACCTAGCCACCGTTCTGATGAATCTGAAGGAAGATTATTCGACATCGCCACACATCTGCGACAACCACGAGGAGCTGTATTATACGACGGCAAACAGCTGCAGCGGCGAGCAACAGCAGTGGCCGTCCCATCCGTCGGACCATCATGGGCATCAACGCGTCTTCGCGGTCTACGATTCACTGCAAGACAACAGCAATCACGTCCGTCCAACCAACGAAAACTATCTGCTGCCCACCGTATTAGGTAGGCCATAGGTACCTGTATAAACCTAGTGCCGCACAGAACATATTATTACTTAATACTTGTAGATAGCAGTTACTCGTTATCGGGGCTAAAAATGCAGGCGAAAAAACCTCAGAGAGCACTACAATGTGATCCTTATACCGTTTTGAGTGTTCAATACAATTAGTTATATATATATATATGCAGGACCGGCGTGAGGGTAGGGCGACTCAGGCGATCGCCTAGGGTGCCATTTTCATAAGTACCTATGAATTAAAAGTATCTATTATATACTTAATATTTTAATATCAGTGAGTAATTTTTTGTTCATAAGACACTTGTCTCGGACGGGACCATTTTCCTCCAAAAATGAGATAATTGATAATTGTATACTGCATACACATGGTAAAATTGATAAATGGAGGAAAATTGACAATGTAGGAAAACGATATCTCATTTTTGGTGAAATGTGGCTACAAGATACAGCCACTGGTTTTGGAAATTTTGTCCATCAGCTATATACGGGCGCGATGACAGCCGACGAGACGTATTATAGTCGTTGGTTAGAAAATAAGATAAATATTTTTTTTAAATCGTTTATTAAAAATTTGTAATTAATATTTTGTAATTTCTAATGTGAGCGATTATTTCGACCAATCTATTGAGTGTTCCAATAAATTTTTCAGAGATATTTTAAAAAGGACGCTTTTTAAGCATTGAGAATCGTAAGAAGTAAATACTTAGTTTTCTTTCGTCTCCCATTTTACGTCATGCAGTTGTTATTTCTTATTCGGTTCTACGCAGATTAGTAAACATAAAACGATTTGTTGTAAACTCGTCAAGGAAATCAGCCGACAAGTGTTTACAATTTTTCAAATATCTATACTTAGTACTCCACACGTATACCAAACGATTTGTTTATCGATAATAAATAGTTATTATAATAGATTACCGACTTCGCCGAACGGCCATACCGCCCGTACCTAAACATTACTGCAACAGGGATCGCGATAAGGGTAAAAATCGGGACAGGACGCATGAGGCTCAAATGATTTGAGCCTCAAATTTGAGTCAAATCGACGATTTAATTTCTATCAATTTTCACATCGACTAGTTTGACGACATCAACGCGCGCCACATGCACAAACACACTCACAAGCACACACTTTACAGACACACAAACAACCAAGTCTGCGATCGTCAGACGTAAGGGTAGGTTGGTCGACTTCGGTTCGCTACATCGACACGACGGCATGTTGACAAACACCACCACGTACGAGCAAATTAAAAATGTAGTTTGTTAATAGTGTAATCGCGTTTGACAACAAATCGTAAGGGATGTTAAGGGCGTTAAGGTTTAAGGGTGTATGATCGTTTAAAATAGACATATAAGAGTGCAGCACAGTGGTGAGTGTGATACAGATGGGGATAATAAAAACCCGCCCCGCTGCTTGTAGTCGGATGGGTGACTACACAAGTATACAACTAGCGTTATTCACGCCTACACAAACACTATCCACGTGTTTAACCCTCTACAGTCCCTCAAAGGTAAAAAAAGAAAAAAAAAACCAACCAAAAACCTACACAGAGAACCCTCCTTAAAAAATAGATCAATAAGATATAAAAATTTACTGTGCCACGATGCAGTAGGTACCTAATATCATTGCAGGACAGGATAACAGTGATGTTTCGAGTGCATTGTTGTTGAATACTGAATACCAAAACACGTTAGGATATAAGTCATAAATGTATTAAGTGTAATTTATATTCCAAAGTAGTTATTGACCTCAACTCGTATTTCATAGTACGTACCACCGCTGACGCAGAGGCGACATCACATTATATTTTACAGCACACCGTACTCTAAACCATCCAAAAATTAGGAGTAATTATTGACCATTTTGAATAGACTGGTACTTGCACTGAGTAGGTAAGATGAACATGATCATTTGATGACCACAGACCAACTAATTGTGAAAACATACATACATTACAATAATGATTTTAACTTTATTTATCTTTATGAACAGTTTAATAATGATTATATAATCATATTATATAGTTTTGGAAATAATTTAAGTTGAAAATATAGGAAATATAGTTTTGTGGTGGGTGATAAAGTAGCATTCTTCAATCTCCAACTGAAAAATTACATCGGCCACCTATAACGCTTACCTACACTTGTACGATGTACCATGGGGACCTATAAAAATATATTTGATTTGTTCGGAACGACTTTATGTGACTAAATGTGTAAATCTACACAGTCGAAAAAAGGTACCTACTGTGATTAGTTGGATTCCATCACTGGATGGTCTCCTTCCTCACATATTTCATAGTTGATTTTTCTTTGTCTACATGTATGAAATTTGCTTATTATGCCTCAAAGCAAAAATTGTAAATATTATTTTAATAAAAATAAAAAATGTGTAAATACATTTGTTTTACAGAGGCTGACGATGAATACTGTCGTGAGAATGCTTTGATTGAGAAAAAACGTGCTGGTCGACCGCGAGGAACGAAAGCTAAAAGGTCGAAATCAGAGCCTAAATTGAGTAGAATATGGGAGTTCATCAGAGATTTGCTTTTAAATTCTCAATACTGCCCAACATACATTTGCTGGGAAAACTACGAGGAAGGCCGTTTCAGATTTGTGCAAAGTGACAAAGTAGCTAAATTGTGGGGTAAATTTAAACAAAATGACAGAATGAACTATGAGAAATTTAGCAGGGCTATGCGATACTATTACAAGACTGGTGTACTATTACCCGTTCAGGGAAAAAGGCTCGTCTATAAATTTGGGCCAAAAGCTACTGGTTGGCATACTAATAATCCAAATTTTAAATATACATTTTAGGCAATTTCACATTTGTCTATAAAAAAAAAATAGTAAGTATGTACTATACATTTATACTGTTAATAAGTTATATAGATCTGTGCATAAGTGCATAATTATTATTTTTTCTTTGTAACATATAGGTACCTAATATGTAAATTGTTACAGTTATTAAAGTTAATTATTCTTGACAGTTTGGATATTGTGAAAATAAAAATACCTCAAATATTGAAATGAGTATAATTTGTATAATTGTAGACATTTGTGAATTTAAAAAATATATTGATTTTTTTAAATTTTTTATAAGTACTTACCATATCTAGTTATTATTTTGGTGTTTTATATTTATACATAAAACAATATATATATTTCCTGTAATTTACAAACCTGTTGTACTTAATAATACATTTTTAGAACATCTATTTTAAATAATTTTAAGGATAAAAGTACCAGTAATTTTTTTCAAACATTGTTTGATTATTGATTTTTATTCAACTCATGGTTGTAACTTTAAATATGTAAGAATGATTAAAGGCTGACAAAAATGTAATTATAATAAATTATATATAATCATATAAATTTAATAAATTGTATTTGTAAAATATCCTTTTCAATCATTTATTTTAAAATTCATGTAGTGTTTGGATCTCATTTATATTATAGTTTTAAATAATTTAAAAATAGCAAAATATACATGTTTAAATGTATTTTATAATATTAATGATAAAAATATATACTATTAAAACCATGCATTTAAAATAAATTTAATACTTAACAATTTTTACAATAAAATAGGTTCATAAAATGTTGCATTTAGTAGGGCATATAAATTGTTCACTTGCGCCTTAAGTTATCTAATCTAGCTTGCAAATCAGCGTCAGCATCATTTGGTTGTGGAGCACTAGCACCACCTCCGCTATCTTGAGCCACAACCGGTACTTTTCCTGTGGCAGCTATACTTATTGAACCAGATGCTGAGGGCAATCCTGATAATTGGTCTGTAAGCTGAAGGCCTAATTCATCTAATACTTGTGTTACAATTTGATCTCTGAAAGAAATATTTAAAAATCATAAAAATGAATATAATATAGTTGTAAAAATAATACATTTTATTAAGGTTCAAAAGATTAATTGATTTTTAAATTATAATGCATATACATTTTTAGGGCATACTTCTAAGAGCACACCGGAAAACAATTTTACTATTTAATACTCTTACGTTAGTATTTACATGACTATGTAACATATGTAACAGTAGTACATATATGTAAAAGAAAATTGATATCAAAATAATTTATGTCAGTAGCAGTGAATAAAATTTATGGGGAGACTTAAATTTTGTGTAAATGAATGAAAATCATTGTCCAATAATTCTTCCAATGTACAATGTTTTGATTCCATTATTTCAATATTAGATCAAAAACAGTACAAGATCTAATATGTACAAGATAACGCACTACACATATGCATTATACATATACATATACATATATGCAACGAAAAACGTGTCGCCCGTTGGCAGAGCGCAGAGATTAGTCTCCCGGACTCCGTACAGTAACCATTATCGATGCGATTCCCCCCCCCCCGAACTTTTATTTATCTCCTATCAATTAGAATTGAGACTGTCGTTCGACCGTCTCATTCGTTTCACTACGGCGCGCGTTGTCCAACCTTATCGCTAAACCCAAAAATAGCTCAGAACGTATTTCCATCGAATCATACGTATTCACCCCACGATGGACATAATATAATACACACACACACACATATTTATATTAAATATAGTTGACAACAGTATATAATTATTAATTTGCACATATAGATTACACAAATACTTGAAAATAATTTAAAACAAACTTTTTTTCCAATGTTATAAATTATAATTATTGGGGAGACGCCGTCTCAATTCTCAAAGTCTCCCCTGATGCACCGCCACTGGTTAGTAGCATATTTATAGATAATTTACAGGTTTTGAACATCTTCCTCCTTTCACAGCTACAAATTTTAAGTTTATCACCTATCAAACTTATTTAACCATATCTATATCATTATTATAAAATATTTTTTCAACTTAAAAAGTTTATCTCACTTCAAACAAAAATTTTAAATTTAAATTTAAATTACATTATTTATCCTTAACATATATTCTTATTATAAATAACTTTACAGATTATATATATTAAAAATAAAAAATAAATAAAAATTATAATATATATAATATTAAAATATTAAAATATTTACACTTTTTGCTCACCAGCTTTTATTCCGGTATTGCCTGGTGTTTAATTAGCCAGTAATATGATTAAATTAATAATGAATACAAATAACATCAGGTTGAAAGTCATAATTAATTAAGATATGTAGTAGTATAGTAGTTATTTTCTACATTAGAAAACAAAACTAGGTGATTTTTTTTCCATTTATACTCTTTTTACTTCTTTAACTGCTTAATTTAAACTCTAATTTAGAAAAATCTTTTCTTAATGGGTGTTAACATCATGAAACCAAACTATGGACAAATTTTATATTCATACATTCGCAGTTCTAGCTAGGCGATGTGGAATCAGTCAGTCAGTCATTCAGAATATGTTATTTAATATTTTAAATATTATGTAGATAAGTTGTTTCTATAAATGTTGTTTTCAACAAATAAATATTAGCATATAATTATTAGCAGTTTCTACAATCACACATTTAGAACCTATAGATATTATTATAATAGCTAATATAATGTTTATAATAATTAATAACAATTAATCAATCTTACGTTTCTTCTTCATCTCCTTCATCTTCCATGGCATCATCCATAGCATCATTCATTACTTCTTCCTTCATGTCCATTACTTCAGACTGTTTTTCAAATTCTTGTAGTATCCTTTGAATTTGTGGTAAATTCAATTGCCTAAATATGAGAATAATAAAATTTATAAGTATTGATTTAATCAATACACATTGTTGTTTAATTTTGATTATATTATTATAGAAGAACAAAATTAGTAAGTGGCAGCTCATATTTTAGCTTCTGATGTTAAAAAAAAAAAAACAAATATATTAAATGGTATTTCATGACCATATACCAAACTAAATGAGAAACTTGTGCAGATTAAGTTACACCAATATTTTCAGGAGCATTTGTTATATTTTTTATTTCAATTTGTAAAATGTATTAAAGACAAAAAGATTAAAAACTAATGAGCTTATTATATTGTATACATTTTGTATAATACAAACTAAATCCCCCGTCCCTCTCCCAAATAGTTCATACTCTCAAGTTAAAACTCCTAACTTGAATACCTGGTTACCTCTATATCAGCGATTCTTAACCTGTGGTCCGTTACCCCTGGGAGTCCCCGATACTCATATCAGGGGTCTGCAGCAGTAGTCTTAAAGCTTTCCCGTATTGAGCCCATAGAAAAACTTTTGTCTCAAGTGCTATACCATTAAATTTTAAAAATATTAAAAATAAAATTATTTTAATAAAAATGTAATAAAAATAATTATAAATTTGATGTTTTGATATATGTAATTTACTTATGTAATTTGTAATGTAAAATAATTATTATTATAATTTTAGTTATAACATGAGATGTTTTGTAAAAAAAGATATTCAATAATAAAATTGAGGTCTACGATTTTTAAAAATCTTGCATTAGGGGTATGTCGTCCGCAAAAGGTTAAAAACCGCTGCTTTATATCATGAAAACAAATGTATGGTCATAGCAAATTTTAGTTTAATTTAAATATTATCAATTCAATGAAAATTAATACTACCTCAAAATGACACCTATTATTATTACTACTTATTTTTAAGAATGATTATTATTTATTATATAAAATATGAACATTTACCTGTTCATATTTTGCATTGCTTTGGTAACACCTTTCATTGCTTGTCCCATAGCATTTTGTGATTTAAGTGTTTGTATTTTTAATGATACTGCTTGAATATTAGCTTTCATCACCATAAATTTTTTCTGGTAACGTCTTGTTCTCACTAAATCTCTAGCCATGATTTTCACCGATTCCTAAATCCTCAAAATATTTATCTAAACTATTTTAACAAATATCTTATAAAAAAATTTCTAAGATGATTTTAAGAAAATAGTAACAATTTTTTAAATGAAATTATTTAGTAATAATAGATACTTAGATTTAATATTTTAATTGACTACACTCGACTCATAAGTCGGAATCATGTATTTAATATTAATAAAAGCATGAGCTCCTCCATGTCTTTCAAGAATTTCTAAAGTATTATTCACTAAGTCTCCAATATCTTCTTGTTGATATTGAGCATAGTCAATTCCATCTCCTGTGTTTTTGTTAAGATTCTTGTATACATTTAGAGGTGGTAATATTTGTCTGTAATAAGGCACTAGAGCTTCTCCTACCATGTCAGCTGATGTCACCAATGTTTGTATCATTTTTAATGTTGCTATTACTACATCTGGATGACCAGTGTTAAGTGCTAATTTTATTGGAATGATCAGTTGGGGTACAACAGGTAATATACGATCTGGTGTACCATTTTTTAACATATCTGTAGCGCCACATTCTGCAACTGCTCGATATGGATAAGCAACTTCACGTAGTCCATCAAAAAAGATTGGTAAATAATGGTGATAGTCTATATTTTCAAATGGTGTTTTCCACATAACTCGTCCACTATCAACGGATAACATAAAATCACCTCTATCATAATATCGTCGAAATGCAGTATTTCCAATTGGTGTTTGACATGAGCGTGTCCGCGGGGGGCCAGCAACAACTGTATTTGGCTGTCGTGATTGAGAACTAAATGGTGGAACTATGCGCTTTGATCGTGATTTCAATGATTTCATTACGAAATTAATATTATTTAAATACTCAATACCCAATTGGAAAAATTATAATATTTTACACTTAATACATAATTTATGATATTAACTTTATAGAATTATCAAGTAAACTATAATTTAAACTTAAAAGCTTGTCAAATATTATCAATATTTTGTACTACATACAATAAGGTAGGTTTAAAATAAGTACTATTTCAGTACACTATTTGGTTACTATGAAACAGTTATTGATCAAATATAAAAAAAAGTTTTAACTCAACAATAAGTGATAGTAGAATAATATAGTAGCTAAATTAATATTTTATAAGTATTTCTTGTTTTTTTTCTTCAAATAAACATTTTTATCGGGAGGTGGATTGGTATAATCAAATATATCAAGTGTAAATTTTGTTTTTAATAAATATGTACTTCTAAGATATTGATATAACATACTAATTATATACATAATAAATCACTATGAAATCATTTAAGATTACAAGACTATATTTGAAATAAATTGTCAAGTGTTTTTTTTTTTAATAAAACTGTGATACAGATAAATTAAAACAAAGTTCAGAATTTATTTGATATGTCTATTTTTATTCAATTACAAAATTGTTTTAGAAATGAATTAAAATTTTGTTTTAGAAAATATATCATGAATATCTGGTAGGTATATAACACATCAAAAGCTATTCATTTCATGATCATCTAAAATGTAAATCATACATAAATAAATCAGCTGATGAATATTTATAATTTACTGTTTAATAATCTATATAAAGTACTGAGATTTAATATGTTTTGGTCTACCATATTCATTACATATCTTGGCATATCTCAACTGAGCTTAAAAATGAAAATGGAATTGGCAAACAAAATTCAATGATTTCTTACTACTGTGAAAGATTCAGAGAATTCTTTAAACTAAAGAGAATAATAATTATCACCATTAACATTGCAAATACGAATTGGCAGTACTCAACATATTAAGGTAGATTAACTACTACACTTAAAATCATCATCATCATATACAGCTTAAGGGACCATTGAGGTCCAACGCTGCCATCACAAACTTATTCCATTCTTCCCTATTGTACGCTACATCTAACTGAGCCCTTTCTTGAAGTACTCTTAGATGCTTCACGACTGAGTCCTTCCATCTTGTTCTGGGTCTGCCCAGAGGTCATTTCAGCCATCAGAGCTTGTTAATAATTCGGCTATCCGCCCTCCATACGTGTCCTAATCATTCGAGCCTATGCTTCTTGTATATGACAGAATATTTGGTCTTCTGTATAGCACCCGTAATTCATTATTATATCTTCTTTCAAATTGCTCTGTTTCTCTGTTATATAGAGGGCCATTAATTTTTCTTAATAATTTTCTTTCGAAGGTAATTAGGCTCTAGTGGTTTCCCTTGGTGGTTGACTATGTCTCACATCCATATGTTAGGATCGGTCTAATGTAATTAGTGTATAAGATTTTCTTTGATTCATAAGATAGGTGCTTTGATTTAAGTAGTTTTAATTAACTAAAATAACACTTGTTAGCATTTGTTAATCTATTTTTAATTTCATCATGCATAATATTTGTACTGTTTATGTTTACCCTGAGGTATGTGAATTAACTTTTTTGAAGGTAAAATTATCTACCTCTAGATCTAAGTTATCTGTATCTGTTTGTGACATACACATATACTACACTTAAAATAACATATTAAATCACCAAATACTCAATAAACATTTTAGAATAATAAATATCTATAGACAAATCAATAAATTGATATAATTGAGTTAACTATATTAATTGCTAAAAACTTACTTTAGTATATATTTAGTATATATATATATATATATATATATATTGATATATTTACCATTTGTCCATCTTTAGCCATCTTTTTGATGTCCATTATTATTTTCTTTTCTTGCTGTTCCATTCTCATATTTTCACGGTCTAAATCACGCATAGCCTTGTTGAGTGCACGTTGGTTTTTTCTTAACATTTCATCAGGTGTCATTCGACGCCCAAATAACCATTCCAACGGCATACTGAGATTATTTAGTTCTGACTAGTCTACAGTAAAATTAAGAACAATTTTCAATAATTGTTTTACTTATACTAGTTATACTGTAAAATAGGTAATGAACAAAAGCTTCAAAACAAAGGTTAAATAAGATGTTTAATCATTTGTATTTATGACTCACCGAATCTTTAAAATCAATTCGTTCCCTCCACTTGGATACAACGAGTTCCACAATAAAAATATTATTTGTGATAAAAGATAAAACTATGTCTAAGAAAAATATTAAAACTCGCAACCAAATGATGCAAAAACAAACTTTCGATTTATTTTAAACGATATTTCCTTTCTTGGAGCTCATCACTTATCAAAAAAAAAATGTTTACTGTCGACTTGTACTCAGTGGTTTGTTATCGCTTAATGATAATGCGGTAACCATAATCCTGTATATTTAGTTGCCAATACATTTGTTGTTACTAATAACTTAAGTATTATGTAATAACTAATAAGTAAAGAGAAGGACTTATAGCATTTGCATATTCGTTTTGGATTATCAAAAAAATAACAAAGTACGAAACAAATACGTTTCATGCTTTCACTAGGCAAGTTTTGGAATTTTATTTTGCATATAAATGCATATTTTGAGTACTTTTTGAAACATATTTAATTTAATTCAATTTTGTCCACACCGATGTTTTTATTTCAAACAATACAGTCGAAATGTTTGGATAAACATTTATTTATTTGTAATTTTTGTCGTACAATATTGTTTTTGACTCCGCGGCAACATACTAGAAAGCGCTCGATAAGGCAATAATATAAATTTGTTGAAATTGATTTTATTAATAAATAAATTAGATAATCGTTTTCTTATTTTAAAGCCTATATTATAATTTATTAATACTTTTAAATGGTATTGCAAAAAAAAAAATTATAAGTGCATAAAGGGTTTTTAAGGGCTTAAATATTTGCATATTATAGTGTTTTTTTAAAGCTACAATTTATTGACTTATTTTGTAGACAATTTAAATTTTCGATTTTTCTAAGTTTTTTTTTTTAAATACCGATAAAAAATTTGGCTGTCCGAAAACTCTAGTTGTTGACAAAATAATTTAGCGGGTATAAAATATTTGAAAATTTAATAGAAGATTCCACGTTAATTGTTTGTACTGTCATTTCAAAATTATTCAAATCCATAGGCCTAATTATTTTTTATAAGGGTTTGCTAAGAAAATATTGACATTATATTTCTAGTTAAATATAACATAATATATTATAATATACCTATTTTAGACCAACATATCTCCGTTCAGAATCGTTATTTGTATACAATTATACCTATTTTTGCATTCAAATTTAATAAATCCATTGTAATGACCTATCCTATGAACAAGGTGCACTCCACCCTCAACTGTACAGCAGAGCGAGGCCCATCCGGTTCTTTTTTTTTCTTTGAGTTGAAAGATTCTTTTATTATTTGAAAAAACACAAATTATACAAAGTATTTAGAAATAATAAAAACATTTTACTAAAATATAATTTATTATAATTAACTTACTTAATTGCTAAAAATGCAAATAATTATTGTAACTATCTAAAATATATTCTAAATTATTTATGTTTGATGATCAAACTTTAATAAGGAGGTTGCAATCATTGCATGATTGTTCCCAATAGCATCACATTTAATTTTGTATATAAATGCATATAAGCATATTTATAGAACAAGAAAATGTGACTTTCATCATCTTTTTGTGATGAAATATTATATTTTTAGTGTATAGTAGGTAGCGGGATCCCAAGAAAAAAAATAATCAAATTAACATTAACCATTTATAATTTACATCATTATTATTAAGTCAAAATAATTTGTACATCTTATACATATTATATAAAAATATATATACTAAATGCTTAATAATTTGATAACTATATTGATAAAAAAAAAAAAAAATATGTAAGACAATTATCTTAAAAATTCTGATAGGAATTACTTTTACTTATATTTAATTTTATCTGTAATTTATAGTGCATAAAATTACTTAAAAATATTTTTACCTTGTAAATAATATATATCATATATTTGTAATAAAATTGGTTACACAATTTAATTATTTAGCCAGTTTATAACGGCCACCAGTAAAAATTAAAAGATGTTGTTTAACTTTTTCATCAAGGAAAAGACGAAGTTGTGTTAGACTACAATCAACACCAGTCCCTTGAGTAGCAAACATCTTTAGCATTTGATGAATTCTATCTAATGGCAATGAATCAAGATTTGTTAACATGCCCACAATATATGACCAAAACACCTGATGGATTAATAAAATATTAATACAAAAAATTATTCAATTTTTTTTTTCTGTTAATAAGTATTACACTATTTTTATAATTTAAATACCTGCAATTCTTCTTCTCTTTGATCTTGCGCAGATGCCACAGCACTTTCCATTTCATCATCGTCATCGCCATAAACAAATTCAGAATTACGACTAGTTCGATTACCTTTTCCTGATAAACTAGTAGTTGGAATTCCATCTTCCACAAAAATAAATGTATCAAAGGATTTCTCTCTTAACAAACCCTATATAAATAATTTTATTTAATAATACTTTAATAAATAATAACTACTATGAATTACAATAAAGATATTAAAAGATATTATCATACTTGATTTTGCCAGAATCCAATGCGACGTCTTAATGTTGTTGCTGGTACACACATTTTTATGCTTAGGTCATTAATAGTCCATTCCGCTAAAAATAAATAAAAAGTTTAAAATTAATATTTATTAAATAGAAAATTCATAGAGGATCAATCTTATAATTTTTATTAAATTATCCATAGAATTAAATATATACATATTCCATTATAAGTCAAGCACCAAATGATTATTTTTAATTACCTAAGTAATGTGGAAAAAAGTAAAATAAAAAAATAAATCAAATAATTTTGTCATTAATATTACCTAAGTAATTACTAAGATAAATTTAAGCTTACTCGGGTTAAGTTAACATTAATAAATGCGACCTGATATTAATCATTACATAAATACATTGAAAGATTAATAATAATTTACTTAATCTATTAACTTTTCACAAAATCATAATAATAATCCATAATCATTGAAAAAAAACATAAATAGTTAAAAACTAGATAAAATTAAAATAGTAAAAAAATTATGCTGAAATATTGTGTACATAATTATATTAAATGTAAAATAATAGTAACATGAAAAAGTAAAATTGTATAATTTAAATGGTCAACACATAACCATTGGTTAAACTGGAAAAAAAAGTAAAGACGGATTCCAAGTTCAGTTGAACAATTAGCGTTCCAAATGAATATGAAAGTAGGTAACTAGAATAGAATAAAGGGGTATGCTATGCTATAATATATAAAAAAAAAAAAAATGAAGAGTAGCTCCGTCCCACTTTTAATTCAACCACTAGTTAGATATTAATAATTATATTTATAATCATTGATGTAACATACCTCGATCTTGAAAATGCCATATAATAGTAGCATGGATTGGTGAAACCGTAAAATTTAGTATCTTATCTCTTAATTGTAAATCTATATTAATTAATCCAAGATTAGGCTTCCAATTTAAAGTTCGATTACCCTAAGAACAATTTACAAATTACCAAAGAATAAGTACAAACTATTGATTATTTATTAATTGTTAACACCATTATTGGATCATCATAGTCATTTCACATTAGTTTATAGAATTATTTTTTTGAAAACAACAAAATAACTTTTACTAACTTTAAATGATTCAAAAGCCTTTGTATAATTATCCAAATGCTTTTGAATAACTGGAGGTAGTTCCACATTAAAATTGTCCTTGAAATTAGGCCAAAATTGATTAGATACTATAATTGCTCTAACTGGAAATTCTAGCTCATTATTTAAATTATTTGATGATAAATTTGAAGTTGGATCAGAATATAAATGATGATTAATGCGCTTTGAGTCATATACATCTTTCAGCATAACAGAACAGGTATGTAACAACGAATCTCCAAATCTAAAAATGCATTTATCTATCATTCTTCAGCAATAGTTTTTTCATTAAATTAATTTAATTAAGGGAAATTAATAGTTACCTTAATTTTAATAACTCCAGATATCTGATCTCATCACCTATATTATCCATAAATTGTGTAAGAAGACGATCAGCTAATAAAGCTCTATATTCATTAACAAACAATTCTCGAGTACCATAAATATCAACAAGCATTGATACAGTATCAGAATTGCGAAAGCGTTTTGATGACTTAGCTAAAAACATAAGTATAATGAATTAAATATACACTATAAATTAGTAACCATAAATTAAAAATTTACATGGGTTAGCATCTACTGGATCTGGTACCCATTTAGTCCAATCCATCATATTTTCTTCTTCATAAACATCATCTTCATCTAAAACATTTTCGTTTCTTACTAATTCATCAGTTAAGTAATGACCTTCTTCAGTAAGAGTGGTCATAACACAACGAACAGTATCCTTGCGACTTCTCAAATATGATCTAATAATTTAAAAAAATATATACTTATAACTTAAGCCACAATAAGTATTAAATATAATATTAATTTTGATATTTTACCGAATTGGTAGTGTAACTTCTTGCAAAAGTGCCCCACAAGGATCAATTTTTCTCAATACTTTAATTGCAGCAGTGTAAGCAGTTATAATGTCAATTGTATTCACAGCTGGATGCAGTAATCTACTATGTAGAGCATATTGTAGTTTTTTACAAAGTTCTGATTTCAAATTAGTCTTATGAAGAGTGAATGATAAATCAATAACAGCTGGTTCAGAATCAGGATATTCTATAAAATAAAAATATGTATAAAGCAATTTCTAGTAAATAGATTAAAATATTTAATCTATGATAGAACTTTTTTACCAATTATAATGTTAAATAATTGATCAATCCTTGTTCTAGTATATGACTCATAAAGTAGATGTTTAAGTTTCTTCATAAATATTTCTATGTTTGTATCTTCTAAGTTTAATGTGGTACTACACTTTGGCTTATAAATATATTTCATCCAATCATAAACATTTGTATCGATCCACTAAAAAAATAAATAGATTTCAGTTATCCTTTGTACAATAAAAAATAAATAATCATTAATTACTTTTTCTAAAGATGATATATGATGTTCTCCAAAATTTTCTTTGGTTATTTCTTGAACTTCTGTTTCAATTTTTTGATGAATTAAGTCCATGATTACATCACCTGCCAACGGTTCTAAAATACCAATAGTTATCAATTGCCTGTCAACAAATAATCATAGTTATATAATCCATGAAGGATAAAAATGCAATTTTAAATATCCACAAAATATAAAATAAATTAATATTATATTGCTGTTTGATTGGTTGATTTTCAGATATATTTTAAATTTATAATCTTTAAGAAAACTAATTTAAGAATAAATAAAAAAACAAAAAAACTATTAAATAAATTACAAATAAAATAACTAATTTCAACAAAGTAATATTTTGTAGTTGTAATCATGTAAAAACTATTAATACCAGTTGGTTAAATGGAAAGATTCTAAAATGTAATCACATTTACAATCAGCAATTTCAAAACTGCAACCATTGCAACGAAAAGATCCTTCTTTGGAAGTATTTTTTTTATCTAAAAATCAAAATACAAAATAAATATTTAATTTGATTATACTTAAAGGTCAAATGATTAAGCAGAAGCATTATTCAATAAATTCAAATAACTATTAGAATTATTTGACTGAAAATATTAATAGAAATAAATTGGTAAATATAATTTTACAATCAATTTAAATTTGCGTTTATTTAGATAAAACATGAGATAGAATAATATAATGATAAGATAAATAATATAAACTATAAAAATAAAAATATATTCTTATATACCTCCAACAATGTCATCTTTACTAAAGACTTTTAGAGCCACTCTATAAAACTGGTAGATAATTGAATTATATTCACTAGGAAGCTGAGAATGTAATAATGCACAAATTTGAGCATTCAAATTTTTTAACAAATTTATTCTATTATTATTTTCAAATAACATCTGAAGACGACTTATTGTATCAACATATGATTGGGCTAAATTAAATAACTCATCAATCGCAGTTTTAAATTTTTCAAAACCAATATAATCTTCAGGAGTTTGTCCTAGAGTCTTAAGACAACTTAATTCAACAACATTGTTGGGCATGAAGTACAGCCAAAATTCATTAACCTTTGCCATCAAATCTTGTTTAATTTTATTCATTACCATTCCATGGACAAAACTTTTAAGATTATTCTCCACAATAATATTTTTTATGGCGACAAATTGTTCATCATCGCATGGTTCAAAATTCTATAAACAATATAAACATAATTTTGGAAAATATTGCAACATCATGAATTATTTCAATAGAATATACTAACCTCTTCGTTTTTTGATAATATTGGAAAAGCTAATACTATATCGTTCCAGTATGACTTAGTTGTTTTAGTATCCATTTCTATGTAACAAGCGTTACGGTTTAATTTTTAATAATAAGCGCACACATTTATTCAGCTATTTTATTTATCTCAAAATGCAAGTGCAATACTTGGAGACTTTTACATAAGTGCACTACAAAGTTCTTTGAGATTTTGAGTAGGTAGTACTATAAAATTTTTTTACCACACAATAAATTATTGGTAGTAATAGTATAGCATAGTGTAATACAAATCGTAACAAAATTGAAAATAGATGATATTGGATAATATTGATAAAGGTTTTTGGATTATCATTTTACATGATATCAGACAACAGCATGGTAACCTTAGATCATATTATACAATATATATATATATATATGTACATGATCTAAGATGGTAACAGAACAAAAGTAGTCCATGCCACGAACTCCAGTCCACCAAGTGACAAGTGCTCCTTTCAAAAAATAGTGCATCTCATATACAGTATATCTGTTTAGCAAATTTCACGACTTTTCGATATGTACAGCTCTGGTTAAGTTAGAATTTGTATGATAATACTACCGATTTACCTATTGTATATAGTATGATCATTAAATTGAGCATTTTTTCGACTCGAGTCCACCAAGTGTCCCTTTTAAAATCTGATATATCTTATAGCAATAATTTACATGGTATTTTAATATGTATAGATTTGATTGATGCCTTTTTGGGTAGCCATGGTGAAATTCGAGGATTTTGTGGATCAATACGTGTTTATGGTGAATTCGAGGATTTTGTAGTTAATAGTACTACTTATAGATATCCAATTTTTATTTATTTTTAATTACTATTTACTGAAATTTTTTTTAGAACAATTATGTGTACATTATTATACTGTATTTTCTATACTTCTACGATGTCATTGCATTTGTTACTGACACAGTGATACTCAAAAGTATTGTGAATTTGAGTGGCAAATGGTTTATTTATCCAAATGGGTTTTTATTTCATAGATGTATAATAATTTTAATCACTTTATTCAGTATGTTCTTATTAATAAAAGATTCCGGTGAAAATACATTTTGCCTGTTGTAACTGTTTCAAATTTTAAATCTTTAAATGATACTCCGTATAACACAGGCAACTTAATAGACGTAGTTATGGTAATCTTCTTATCACAAAATCGACGAGAGCCAAACAAAAGGAACTATCATCCCATACATTAGTGATAGACGATAGTACTTGACAAATGGCAATACAAATAAAGTTGGGCAAGTCGCAACTTCGCAAATTTAAATTTAAAATGCCTATGAAATTGAATTTGATGGCCGATACCGAAATTCTAACGAAAAGATTTTAATTCATTAGAATTCAATCTGTTATTTGTGAGGTTATTCTTGTACATTTTTGTTGAAGACTATGATTTTAGAAGACAATCAGAATGTTATTAAACCAAGGGTAATTTGTTTAATTTCTGTTTGGTCTAAACTTAAAAAAAACATACTAAACAAGTAAATTCGTCTTCATTTTTTTATTGCATCTGTAGAATAGTAGAGCAGCTCGCCCTAAGGTTGTTTACCAATGGACTGTACAAGATGTCCAGAAATGGTTTCGCCGTCATTGTTATGATTATTATGTTTTATATGGAGAAAAGTTCTTGCAGGTGATTATGAACAACTTTTTGTATGAAATTTATTAATTTTTAACTCCTTTAATGTAGTTTTAAATACGATTGTAATTTAAGTTTGCAATATGCATTATAATTATTTTAATTTCACTATTTCAGTACAATATAAATAAGTAACCTGTATAATTATTCAAGATAAATGTTTATTTTATATAATTACGTTGGTGTATAGGTTTTAAATAAAAATAAATCGATTCATATTCATTTGCTTATAGTATAAAATTTAAACTTATAATAACATTATATAATAAACTTATTTAATAATTTTTGAAGAATAAATATTTTTGACAGGTAAAAGTTCTACATATGTATTTTTTTTTTAATTATAGTATATATTAATATTTTTTAGCATGAGATAATTGGACGAGCTTTAATTAGAATTAATGAAAATCAACTGTATCGTATGGGAATTACAAATCCTGGCCATAGTCAAGAAATATGTCGGGAAATTTTAAAACTACGTCTGAAAACATATATCTTAGAGTTTAGAGATCTAGAACGTAATAATCTTTATGATTAATATTTTGACAGGTAATTTATTCTATATCTAATAATTGCATCATATTAAATACATTTTCTGTTTCTCTTGGAACCGAATCATCCATTTCAGTTTTCAAGTTTTGCAAAGACAAATTACTTGTATTTTGACTAAAATTTAGAATATTTTTTTCTGGTGGTTTTTCCTCTAATATTTTCCTGAAATAAAACAATTTACTTGCACTTAGTTTATTATTCTTGTAAATAACATTTTATTAATAGAATTACAAAAACTGCATGTTGTTCTTAAAATATGTCATTAACTGCATAAATACTTTTGAACTTTATGTACAAAATATACTATAGTATTTCAATGATAGTTTTTTTCAAAACTGCTTATTCTAATATGTTATTTTAACATTTCTGATTGTGATAGATTGTTTATTTACCAAATATATTTGTACTAATCAAAGTAATGGCAATATTTATGTAAAAGGTAAAAAATAATGTAAATAATTAGTTGAGAACATGTAAAAACATGCATAATAAATTTTTACCCTTATTATTATGTTGATATTTTAAAATAAATTAAAAATTTAGTAAAAATGTAATAGTCGTTTAAATTGTTTATTGTATTATTATTACTTTTCGTTGTTGAACGATGTTTCAAATATTTCAAGATCCAAATTATTACTTTCTTCATTTATATTTTTATTTCCCATCAATTGAGTAACAAAGAGATCCATCTCTTGTTTGTATCCATCACGACTTGTTTGTCCATTTAAAAGTGGATCTAATGTTTCAGATTCCTCATAAATATTTTTGTTATTGTTAAATCTGAAAATAAAATGTATTTAATTGTTCTTTGCTATTTTTCTTTCTAGTATTTACACTGAAAGACCAAGAGTAGTAATTCGAGGACAATTCGGTTTTATTGAACCTACTTCAGCTTCTACTTTATAAAACGATATTGGATGAAATGTGCTGATATCTATTAAAGTACTATTTTTATCAAATACTCTTATAACGCCTGGTGCCTCACACCCTGCAATCAATTGTACACATGTATACATATTATTAATACTCTGAAGTATTTAATTATGACAACTGACAATTAATTTGGAATTTTATTACATTTAGTTTTTTATAATATATGTAAGATATTATGAGATTTTTATTTATTAAATACAGATAATTACGATATAATGTTATGTTATTTACTGGAATCACGAATTAAGATATATATATATATTATTGATGTGTATCTTAATTTGTGACTGGAATGTAAGAACATAAATTAAATTGAACAAGGTTGGTTATCACAAATATTTCATATTAGTTTTTAATCTACTTTGATAGTATAAATTATTACATGTAAAATATTTGTCCTGATTATTATTTTGTATTTTACTGATTATTGATTATATAAATTTATGTTGATGCTTTTGTTTTTTTTTAAACTTGAAAAAAATCA
The DNA here is from genome assembly GCA_025469195.1 of Chaitophorus viminalis. NCBI lineage: Eukaryota > Metazoa > Arthropoda > Insecta > Hemiptera > Aphididae > Chaitophorus > Chaitophorus viminalis. Next base: position 309,216 of record JAIPRK010000120.1, read on the forward strand.
TTTTATTAATTGGTCTTATTTTGAAAAAATGTAATGGTTTTAGGTTTTAAAATCAATTTAATTTGATTTTAATTTATTAATTATTTCATAAAAATAAAAATATCTCAAGAATTGAAATTACAGCAATACACATAAATATTACACAATGTAATCAAGTACTTTTTTTAATCTGATGATTGTAATGTCAGTCTGGATTCCAAATAATGTAGAACTTATATTAAATTACTTTTAATATATACATTGGACTATTATAGAATTTATTAGTAATTTTTTTGATGGGTTTGCCATTTGCGCTACGGTAATAATAAATACATTTTCTAATATTATAATATGAAGTGTTATGTTTATATCTATTTGACATTAATGTTATTTTAAAAACTGATAATAAAACGGGCCATGAATTAAATAATGCATGTACTTTACCATGTGGAATAGCCCATTTTCCAATTGAAACAAATGATCCATTATACCGTTGTAAACCTTCTTTTATAAATATTGTAACTTTAACATTTACATCTTGCAGATAGTTTAACAAAGCATATCGTAATCTCATTAATTCTCCATTTGTAATTTTTTCAAAAGTCTTTTTAACAAGAAACATATATTTATGTTATTTATATTCAAGGTAAATATAATTGTTGTAACTAATAAATAAATAGATTACTTGATAAAAATTGTATTGAACAAGATCTAAACTTTGTTTCAGTTGATTTGTACATGCCAATTCACGAACAGAATCTAAATGATTCAATGTTAATAACAATACTTGCCTTGGACCATTAGTTGAGAACATTTGCATTTTAACAGAGGTTTCTATTAAACCAATTAATTTGTCCATACTAGATTCGTTTAGTCGCATAATTGAAGAATGTACCGCACAACATATACTCTTATTTAAAATATCTCGATTAATGGTAATTATTGGGGAAAATAAAAATGGACTGTTAAATGATGCTGCAATAATATCATTTAAAACTGAAATAAAAATCAAAAACATTTAATAAAATAATTTGTATTGCATTTTATTTGTAAATATTATTTAGTATTTTTATAGAACGAGTGCAAATTTAAGTTTTCAACATAGAAATGTTATCGGATATTGGTTTTTTTTACTATTTTTGCAATAATTGGTTCTATTTACAAGAAAATATAAATACCTAATTTGGATTTGTCTTTTGGGATCTTTTGCGTTTTTAATCTTTCTGCCACAATATAAATCATTTCACACACTAAATTTAAATATAAAATTGAATATGCTTGTAAAGTCATGTTTTAAAATACAACCACCTCTATCCCTGTCCTCAACAAATTGCACTTGACAAGTACCACTAAGATGCACGTATATTTAAGATTGTGACAAGTATACAACATCTACCTAATTTCATTTTAAATATAATGAAAAAAGTTGTTATTGTACAAGATACCATGGCAACTAAATATGGAATGATTTAGTAATATATATATATGTATTTTTAGTTACAGTAGTTTGATACCTACATGGCTACATAAAATAGAATGATGATAAAAATATTATAGCCATAAATCCAACAGTGTAAACAATAGGTAGCGCATACAACCTTGACCTTATAATATATACATATGTCGTATAATGTAATCTTTTATGATATATGATTAATGGGTAATATTTAGAAAATTCTATATTTTGAAATTAATTAAGAAATTAAATCTTTATCTTAAACTGTAAGTTGTTATTTTTTTATTTAATGAGTAATGACTACAAAGTAAAAATACTCAATAACTTATATTATTTTGTCCCAATTGGTTATAAGTAAAGTTGCCGGTTTTATTCAATATTTCTGATACCAACAAGCAATACATATTTCATTTGTAAATTTAACTTCATATTATTTTAGTCTGTAAAATATATTAAAAATTTAAGTTGGTTTTAGTTTTTCAAATAAATTGTTCGTAAAAATTATATAGTTAGGTTAACTAATAAGTTTTAAATATACAATAGACATCGGTTTTTGTTTGTTCATTATTAAATACCTATAACCTATGTTTAATGATAAGTATATTATTATATTTTATATACAATTATTTAGTTGTTAAAACATTTATATTCAATGTATTTGTATATAATTTAAGAATTTTTTAATTTCCAACTTCAGTATAAGTGTGGAACTACAGATTACGTGAAAACTTAGTCTGTGATATAACAATTACAAAAAAGTTACATTTCCCGAGTTCCGTATAATCCTACATAATAAAATATACTATATAAGTCTATGAATTTATCACTATTACCACCATCAGCCTTATCACAAATTAATCAAAGAGACAATTATTGAATGAAATAAGAAAAAAATGTATAAGCCAAGTTATTCAATATTCGTTAAAATAAGTGAAAAAAAAAATATTTATTTCACAAATTTATAGTTTTATACCCACATTTATTGCTATCTATTAGATAAATTATTATTTTAATGTTATCACCAATCATTTCAATGCTATGACTACCCATATTGTTATACCTACTTACAGTACCTATGCACACAATATTATACTCTTACAATTTTGTAATTCATAATATGCTTTATAGCAATAAGCCACTATTCCACTAGCCAGATTTGTTTTTACAATACATCCATGTGTTTCTAATATAATATAATGTTATAATCGAGTACGCACTTAATATGAATAATAAATACCAAGAGTAAATGGAGACAATGGACCTGAGCATCTGGACGCAAAAGAATCGTACACATCATATCTAGCAACCTAGGAGTTAAATGGCTATGGTAGTATGGTCCTAAGCCTCACTCCTAGTGATTAGGAATTAGGATCTACAGGAGTGTTAGCCGTTAGAACTTAGCATTTATATTTTACCGCGACAATTTTTTATCGTCAGCCATTTTGCAACAGTTGTTGGTAAAACACCTGAGGCAATGTTGCCGAACTCAATTGATAAGAAATTAATTCATTAATTTAAACAATTGTTTTAAATAATTAAAAAATATGTATATATGATGCATTTAAAAAATACTATTCAAAAGTTATGTAAAATGTACGATTAGATTTTTATGGATTGATTTTAAGAAGCATTCCAAGGAAATGGCGGTTAGTTCCGGCAACGTGGCTACCATTAGATTTCTCTCATATGTCCCCTACCCGCCGCTTCCCAACCGTAAGGTTCACCTCAACAAGCGGCCCGTCTCCCGCACTAACAGTGATCGGTAGCGTAACGTTTGTTTACACTCTGCGTAGCAATTCGGTCTATCTTATTTTACGAAAAAGTCTGTTTGGTTCGTATGCTTATTTTGTTTGTTATCGTTCGCCACATCCATAGTATCGCTGACTTCAAACTTTTCAGCCTGCGCCGGCCAAACTTTTTGCGTTCGTAAGTAATAAATCATCGTCGTTTAATTAAGCGTAATAATGCCATGTTAACATATATGCACGGCTTTAGTTTGTACGTGATGTTATTTAAACGGACAAATGTGATGAGAAATGAAACGGCATTCGGATGAAGTCATGGCGTCCGCGGACACAGTTGGAGCATATACTGCTGCCGCCACCACCCGATCACCGCCTAGATCCAGGCCCAACCTGGTGACTATTTCCAATGTTGTCCAATCAAATTTTGTTTCACAATCCATAAACAATCCGAATATTCAGTTCAACACTGTACAACCCTTTAGTCCATCTACAATGCCAGTTTTAGCTTTGAATGATAAAATCCCTGGCTCGCTTCCTGGAGGCGCTACGATGCCAGCCCTTCATTCAATACAAGCACAACATTCTATTCAACAAATTCGGCAAAAAGTTGTACCATCTACAACTATTATTCAACAACAGCAGCAACAGCAACAAACCCAATTTCAGAGACTCAAGGTCGAAGATGCCCTATCCTATTTGGATCAGGTGAAATTTAAATTCAGTAATCAACCACAAGTGTACAATGACTTCTTAGATATAATGAAAGAGTTTAAATCTCAAAGCATAGACACTCCTGGAGTGATAACACGAGTCTCAAACCTATTTAAAGGTCATCCTGAGCTTATAGTAGGTTTTAATACGTTCCTACCTCCTGGTTATAAAATAGAAATTAAAAATAATGAACTTGGATTTCATGTTTCTGTGTCGATACCAAGTGGTCCAGCAATCACGTCTTCCCAGACCATAATTCATTCAACAACTCAACATATTATGTCTAGCTCTCCAGTTACTACTACACCAGTCACTTTAACAACTACACCACCTATAGTAATTAAACCAGCTGGACATTTACCTATAAACCAGGTCAATACTACTTCTGTGGTAATGAATCATCACACAACTCTTAATAGTAGTATAACACCAACTGCTGCATCTTCTAGCTCTTTTCATTCAACACCTTTGTCTGTAGCTAGTTTAAGCCAAGTGGCTTCTAATATACCTCAAGTATCAATACCTACAACTCAAGAATCAACCAATTCACAAAATCAACCAGTTGAATTTAATCATGCTATAAATTATGTCAATAAAATTAAAAATCGCTTTCAAGGGCAACCAGAAAAATACAAAAGATTTTTAGAAATATTGCATACTTATCAAAAAGAACAAAAAACCCATAAAGATAATGTTGTTCCAGCAACAGAAAAAACACTAACAGAAGATGAAGTGTATCAGCAAGTTGCCAAATTATTCGAAAACCAAGATGATTTACTACAGGAATTTGGACAGTTTTTACCAGATGCTAAAACACCGGATGCTAAGCAGGTTGCAGAAGCTCTAACTGCTCCTAAGAAAACGTCTGTTGTTACTAGTGCACCTCCAGCTCCAGTAGCGCCTACAATCAAAAAAGAACATCCTTCTAATATTCCAATCACCAAAGAAAAAGAAATCATCAAAGAACCAATAGTTCCAAATGTAGCTTTGAAAAGAACTTCATCGTTTTCTTCCAGTCAAAATTTACCACCACTTAAAAAACCAAAATCTCCTTTTCAAAGTCTAGGAGATGTATCATACAATGAAGCTTATAAATATGGTACATTGACAGATTTTGCATTTTTTGATCTTGTTAGAAAATCAATTCATAATTCCTCTGCATATGAAGATTTCTTGAGATGTCTAGTTTTATACTACAATGAAATAATATCTAAATCAGAACTGTTAAATTTGGTGCAGCCTTTTCTTGGTAAATATTCAGAACTATTTAGAAGATTTAAAGATTTTATTGGAACTAGCGAAAAAAGTAATAACGCTGCCATGGCTCCGACGGAAAATAAACTTTCTGGGTTGCCACACTTTTCTTTACTTGATCCCGGGTCTAATCGTCAAGATAGATCAGCTGGTGATCTACCTACTGATATAGATTACAGTATTTGTAAAAGATTAGGTGCGAGTTATTGTGCTGTACCTGAAGATTATAAACCACCTAAATGTAGTGGTAGGACGAAAATGTGTTACGAAGTACTAAATGATACTTGGGTTTCTTTTCCTACATGGTCTGAAGAATCTTCATTCGCCACTACTCGTAAAACCCAATATGAAGAATACCTGCATAGGTGTGAAGATGAAAGATTTGAACTTGATCTCGTAATGGAAATAAATTTGTCAGCAATATATTCATTTGAAGAAGTATTAAGAAAGTTTAATAGAATGACTTCTGAAGAAATAGCAAAATTCAAACTCGATGATTGTTTGGGTAATGAATCAAATCCAACGTCGACCAATAGACGAGCTATCAGAAGGCTATATGGTGATAAGGCACCAGATATACTTGAAGGATTAAAAAAAAATCCATTAAACGCTATTCCAATAGTTTTAAGAAGGCTGAAATCCAAAGATGATGAATGGAAAGATGCACGAAATGCATTCAATGATATATGGAAAAGTCAAAATGAAAAATATTATCTAAAATCATTAGACCATCAAGGTGTTAATTTCAAACAAAGTGATATGAAATATCTGAGGTCAAAATCGTTAATAAATGAAATTGAAACTTTATTTGATGAGCGTTATGAACAAAATGACAATACCTCTAGACCTCATATGGTGTTTTCCTTGACTGATAAGTCAATTTTAGATGATACTGCCAATTTGTTAATACATCATGTTAAGCGACAAGCTAGTATTAATAAAGAAGATAAACAAAAAATAAAGTCACTTATTCGAAGATTTATTCCTGACATGTACCATCATCCAAGGCAAGAGTTAAGTGATGATGAACGTGATGGTCAGAATGATTGTTCTAATAATAATTCACCTGAAACAACTATAACTTCTTTGCGTATCTCTGAAGAAAAAGATTTACCTGAAGTAAAAATTGTAGACAACGATAAATCAAAAACACCTGAACATTCAAGTACAGAAGAATGTTACTCATTATTTTATGGCAATAATAATTGGTATTTGTTCCTCAGACTTCACTATATCATTTGTGATCGACTAACTCAAATGTACAAAAAGGCATCACAATTGGTTCATGAGGATAATATTTACCATGCGGCTAGGTTAGATTCTGCTGCTGCAAAACTATGTCTCACTCCCAAATCAAGAATTGTGTTTGAAGATTATTACCCAACTCTACTTGATATGATTAAAAATGTCTTAGATGGCAATATGGATTCAAATACCTATGAAGACACATTAAGAGAAATGTTTGGAATTCATGCGTATGTAGGATTTACTTTAGATAAAGTTGTTGTTTATGCTGTTCGACAATTGCAGACCCTAGTATCAGATGAAAACTGTCAAGAGTGTTATAACCTGTTTTTTAAAGAAAGTAAAAAGAATGCAACTGGAGGTCCTTGTAGTACTGCATATCAAAGAATTGCCCAAGAAGCAGCATACCAACGTAGAGCAGAAGCAGCTTTGAGTAATGATACTAATTGCTATAAAATATTAATCTATAAATCTAATTGTAAATTAACATTTGAGTTGCTGGACAATGATACAGATGATAATCAGGACAGTGGTAAATGGACAAGTTTTGATAATGAACCTCTATCTGAAACTAATGATGAAAAACAAGAAGAAAACCAAAGTCCTAAAGATTAAATATTAAATTTTTTAAAACTTTCTTACTTTAAATAACTAAGTATTCTATACCTTTATCATTATTAATTTTTCGTATAAATTATTTCTTCTACAATATGTAGCTTAATTTTATTCTTGCTCTACATTGATTCCAAAGTCTCGACTGAATGATTACTTTAGAAGGTAATATTATTTATTATTCATATATCTAATTTTATTCATTGTTTTGTCATTATTTCAGTTTGGAGAAGTCTATATTCTAAATACTATATTGACATGATGAGAATAAAATCTACTACTATCATTTTTATTTTTTTTTTCGTAAAAGTAAGTATTAATTTTTTTATTTATATATTTATACCCTATTAAATTGTCAGTTTAATTTCATTGTTTTTAGATTTTTTCTGACCCATATCAATTGTATAAACATTTTTACACCTGTTATTAAGATTACTTATTTTGAATTGATATTATATTTGGTTTTTCAGAAGAATATGAAGTGAATTTCCTTAAAGATTTATTGGTTGAATATTTCAGAAGTATTGAAGGTAATTTTAATATCTAACAAAATAATTTAAATAACTTTTAAATTTGATGTAAGCAGTATGTAGTTTTTAATATTCAGTTTTGAGCTGGCAAAAACATGAGTATTGGTTATCATTCCAAAAGTGTATTATCTGAATTAGTTAATATAATATATATGAAGTGAAATATTATATAAACTGTAATTTATTTTATATTACTAGTTTTTTAACCAATTCATGATATTTAAAGTAAAAAGATTTTTTTGGAAATTTTTTTCATGTATATATAAATTGACTGATTTTGGAAGAAGTTATGACTATTTAAAAATCTACCACTTTTTTTGGTAATTTCCTTGACAGTCTATATACTACAAGAAATATGTTATGCTCTTAAAAATTTCTTCCCAAATAATATGGCATAGGCAATGTCGTTAAAGTTGTATGGTCACTCATCCGATCGCTACCAAGGTCAGGCAGGCATTAGCCGCCACTTAGAGTTAACATCGAAAGTAACTGCTGGACTGTAGAAACCCTCTATGCCATGTTTAAGAACAATAATTGTCAGGTTTAATAAACAGATATCTCCATATTATTTAAAACTATTTTAATAAATAAAAACAAAACAAAATGAATGTATTTAGTTATTGTCAGAAATTAATTAATTAATTTCTTGATATATATTATAAAATATACTTTATATTCTGGGAATAATCTCTGTGTACCAGAAATTTCCATTAATATTTTATATATTATTTGATAGGCCTATCTAGCACACCAAACTAATTTAGATTTTGTATAAAAAATTTGATTAATTTAATATTATTTTTTGGAAAGCATACTAATATCAACTTAGGAAAATTATGTGTACTTTGTTATACTACACTGAAACTTCAAATGATCAATCAATTTATGATTTTCAATGTAATTTTAATAACTCATAATTAAATATATATGCTAGATTATATAGATATAATAGTTAAATATTTAAACTGTCCTGTAATAATTACATATTCAATATTTTTTCTACATCAGTAAAATATTTTATCAATGTCCTTAAATTAAATTAAAATACTTATCAATTATACAATTGTACAAATATGAATTTTTTTTTTACATGAAAATAATAATATTATTACAGTAGTCATTACTAATAAAATATAACAATATCCTGGTATGGTGGAATGGTTTGCTGCAGTGCTGAGATTATTGATCACCTGGCGCTGTTAGCAGTCTGATGATGGGAGACAATATGACTAACATACCCATGTCCTAAAGCCTCTACTTTTAAGTTACTCTTACTGATATAACAAAGCCTACAAAATATTCATTTGGAGGGCAAGTGGTCTCAGTTGTGGGGCCCTCCCTCATAAGAAATATAACAGTATTAATTATGTTCTTCATAAAAATAAATGATAAATTTGAATTATAACTACTTGTAATCAATTTAAAAATACAAAAATATTTCTCATTATATACTAAATATATCAATTTTTATTTTTTTTCAGCTAACAAATTACTATCACTTACTACGACAATGAATATATTCTACTTTGCAAATGCAGACAATTATAAATTTGTATGTTTTGACTATTTAAAAAATGAAATTATGTATAGAAATTTTGTATATATGTATATTTTTTTATTTAAGTTTTTCTTTAGAAAATAGATAAACATTTGAATCAGTTACCATTGGATGTTTTTTAAAACATCAATAGGAACAGTTGTGAAAATTGTTAAATTTAAATTTTTGCTATTAGAACAAAAAGTAACCAATTTATTATAATTCTTTAAATCAATACTTTTAATTTGTAAATGTAAGAATTTAGTATAAATGAAATTATAGATTTAAAATGTACGCAAAAGGAAATAATGTAAACAATGTTCAAAAATGGGTTCTTCCATTGTGCATAATTTTTTGTAATCTGTAAACCAAAAATGTGTAATTATTTTGTTACAATTTTTTTGTATTCGTAGCCTATTTTTAATGGTGTAAATAATTTATATATATTTTTCATTATAAACTAATTTCTTTACATGTAAAAATAATTGAATTGATTATTGTATTATACATGCCATAGAAATGTTAATATTTATTTTATAAATAGAAAAATATTTTTTAGAGAGTAGAATTTTTAAAGAAAAATAAAATTAGGCAATACAATTTCAAATTTATTGTCATAAATATGAACGCCATTTACTAATTTGATTTTCCTTGGTTTTTGTAATATTTATTACAGTTTTTTATAAATTGATTGAATTGTTTGCATTGATTGTAATTATAATTTTAGTTTGTTTATAAAGATTAATTTATTTGGAAAGATCGATTAAAGTTTTATTTTATACTTTTGGAATTTAATTTTATATTTTACCGTTACATATATGTATATAATAATGCTTGTAAAACAATTAATCAAACATATTGTGAATATTATCAAATAATATTTTGACATCAGTTTATTTAAATTTTATTCATAATTTTATACTTGACAATGTTACCTTGATAACAATTTAAATATGAAATTGAATATAATTTTTTTAGTAACAGATTTTCATACTTTTACCTTAAATCTATTATAAAAGTTATTAACAGATGCATATAACTTTGTATAATTTATTAAAATAAATTTCATCATATAAAAAGTATTTGATAAATTATTTTAACATTTGGGTGTCAGTGTTTTTCGTTATAGCATTTGCATATAACATGACAATTTACTCTATTATTACTTTTATATATTGCTCAAAACTAATAATTATTCATGGTACTCAAAATATTATTTGTTCAATTTCATTTAATGTCATAATCTTGAAATCTAAATAATATCTGCTAATTTTGGATAGGTAAGTATACTTTTATTAAAATAGATACTATAATTGCTCTATATTAGAACATTTTTATTCTGATAAAGAATCAAGAAAAATATGGTTTACTTAAATTCAATAATGGTCAAAATAACTTCTATTTAGAGCAAAAATATAGTAAATATAACCTCTAAATAAATTAATTGTACAAGCTTTCTCGTTTCATAATTTAAATTGTACTTTATCTATCCAAAGGTTTCTATATGTTTGATTTATTGTTAATACTTGTAGTCATTGTTTTGGTTTTATCATAATAATGAAAAAGTTCTTATTTAATGAGTAAATTTGGTTTTCTGTAGATGCACAATGTTCATATCTAAAAAAAATCAAAGTGTAATAGTAAGCGACTAGTGTAGAACTGTAGAACCTGATACAATTGGCCTCAAATCCAATATAAGACTGAAAATCAAGTGATTTTATTGTTGAAAAATAATCATGTTATTTATATAATATTTTAGTGAAATAAAAACAAATCATGTTAAAAGTATCTCGTGCAATAATATTCCAACTATGTAAAACATTTGAATTTTGTAATTAATTGTGAATTTGTGTATAATTAAAATAGAAAATATTATTTTAACAATGAATTAAGAGTTAAATTGACTACAAAGTACTTATAGTATAAGTTGAATGTTCATATAAATTATATTTTGGAATGTTGAAAATTAAAGGTAAATACGTTATCAACGAACTAAAAATCATAATTTCACATCATATAGCTGATATTGGATAAAAGAATTGTTTTTCAGATTTTTACATGTTACAACTATAGACTCATAAACCATAATCCATATTTATGAAATCATCATTTATGAACATCGATAATATACATGTATATATTTATGATTTAAAAATTTAAAATGTATACATCAATGATAATATATATTTTTACTTTTTCTTATATATTTTTTACTGGTTTTACTACTTCCAGTTTGTGAAATAAAAAAGTTATTCTATGATTTCTTAATTTTTATTGTACCATGATTAACACTGAACAAATTTAAGGTTAGCATGTGATGTCAATATAAAATTTTTCTTCCATGAATGTAAATGCTTCCCCCGCCCCCTTCTTGTCTATCGGTGTTTTATTTTCTCGTCTCTTTACTCTCTTTTACGTGATACTCGACCACGTTATTTGGTTTAGTGTTATATTATTCGTAGATTTTTTTGTATTTCTAGTTTATATTTCCTTTTCAAATGGCTCCAGCTGCCGCAAAACAGGTAACAAAAATTCTCAATATGTATTATGTTTTCAAATCCATACTTCTAATAGAATGTCATCATGTGTTAATGTTATACTGTTGTTAATCAAGTGACTTGTTTTACCAATGTTTTATAATTCATCACATGGTTAATACACTTATTGAAGTATTTAGATATGATAATTATATTTTTAATATTTAATAATTATCTGTTAATTAGGCTAAAGCCACTGGTGGTGACAAAAAGCCTGCGGCTAAAAAGCCGCAGGCCCAGCAACCTGCTAAGGTAAAGCAAGAAGCTCCCAAGCCAAAAGCTGAACCTAAGGCTCAGCCAAAAAAAGTGGAACCAGTTGTAGAACCCAAACAACAGGCCAAGAAAGATACCAAACCAGCTGCATCTAAGGCTGCACCCGCTCAGGATAAGAAACCAACTAAAGAACAACCGAAGAAAGATGCTGTAATTATTTTACCTTAATTTTTAAATTAATTGTATTATAATATATGTTTTTAAAGGGACAAAAGAAAGTGGCTGATACTAAGAAAGTTCAAGACGGTAAAAAACCTGCTGCTGCACAGCAACCATCTAAGGTTAGTGCTAAAGCTGAACCAGCTAAAGAAAAATCTAAGGCTTCCAAAGCTGATCCTAAAGGTAAAAAGGCTGAACCAGAAAAGCCAAAAGTTAAAGAACCTGAAGTTAAACAAGTAAAGAAGGGTCAACAGCAAGCAGCACCTCAACCAACTAAGGGAAAGAAGGAAGAACCTAAAAGTAAGGCTACTAAACGACCTGCTGAAGAAGCTCCTAAAGTTACTAAAAAGGACAAGAAAGAGCCGGCTAAAGTAGAAAAAAAACCAGAACCTACTAAAGCTCCCAAGAAAGAACCTGAAGCTGCAAAAAAAGCCCCAGTTGCAGCTAAAAAAACTGCCGAAGTAAAACCAGTCGTAGAGAAAAAACCAGTTGAAAAGAAAACTGTTTCTGCTCCACCCAAGAAAACATTAACAGGTGCTGTAACCATAAAGAAAACAGTTGCTCCTCCAACTTTGAAGAAAGCACCAGGTGCTCCTTCAAAACTTTCTCTTTCAAAGAAATCAAGCTCTGTACAAAAGAAACCTAAAGCTACATTAAGAGGTAAGGGAGTTGCTTTGAAAAAGAAGAAGGAAACTAGAAAAATGACAATTGATTGTACCCATCCAGTAGAAGATAGCATTATGGATGTCAATAATTTTGTAAGATGATTAATAATATCTGCTATTTTATAATATACTTAATAATTATTTATTTTTAGGAAAAGTTTCTCCAAGAAAGAATGAAGTACAATGGAAAAACCAATAACTTTGGTAATGTTATTTCTTTGGAGAAGACGAAAACCAAAATTATTGTCAACTCTGATGTGCCATTTACAAAGAGGTATATAGCATACTTTTTTTTACAAGATATAGATTATAGCTAAGTTTGTCATTAAATTTAGGTACTTGAAATATTTAACAAAGAAATACTTGAAGAAGAATAACTTGAGAGATTGGTTGAGAGTAGTCCATAGTGGACCGGACAGCTACGAGCTCAGATACTTCCAGGTAACAACAACTTATTTAGAATCATCAAATTAAATACATAATCTATTATGAATAAATACCACTATCCATGCATTACTGCATGTTTGTGTTATTTGTTTGGTTCGCTTATAAATGATGGATATTTCTATCTTGATAATGTTTCTAGTTTTCAATTTAAAACATGGTCATTGACGTGTAATTAATTATCTCATTAGTATGTTTGTAGTTTCATTGAGTCTGTATTACAAAATACGTGTTTATTCTAGATTTCTTTAGTCAATTGTTTAAGAATGTTTTATATACATTTTTAGACACACTGGGCTATGTATACAATAATAACAGACAGCTGATGCTAATTAATTTTCTATCGTAGTAATCAAATTCCATATCCATATATTAGAATATATTAACACATTTTTGTAGTTTTCTGTTACATTTAATTATGAAACTATTAATATTATATTTCTTAATGTAACTTAACTTAATTCATTGATTCTTTAAATTATGTAGTCATGTGTTTTGTTGGCATTTTTTAACAAATTTTATATCTGTTAACATTTTTTTTTGAGTAAGAAAGAATGTATTGGTTTTCTTTTTTAGCCTTACTTTTTTTCGTTTACGTGATTTATTTTAACCAGAAAGATCTTCTTTGATTTATACGCTTTATACTTTTCCATAGAAAATTTCATCTAGTTGTAAAAATTGCAAAAATTGTCTACGATATCAGTTGTTTTATTGTTATTTTGGTTATTTTGATGACAACATTTACTGGTTGCTTATAAATATATTAATAGTATAATAATTTTTGTAATATTTTAAATACATTTTTAAGCGTACAAAATTTTTAGTTAAAAGTTAAACATACTTAATTAAAAAATTAGGTTATTTTAAAAATAAACTATGGTTGAGTACATTTGTGTTAAGTTTATATGATCAATTTTTTTTTTTTTTAAATTTATAATTTGAAAATGATAAATTTTACCTTTGTGACCTATGTTATTAAAATTATTTTTCAAGTCTTGTATCTATTTTAAATTTGTAACAATACATCTGTTTATGGTATCTGTGATTATAATATAACCTTAAAATGACTATTTGTAAATATATTATTTTCAGTTTTTATCTTCAATACATTGCTCTTAATAATATTATAATTTAAAGAAGAAAGATTTTAACTATTTTGACTAGATTTATACTTAAATCTTGTGTGCTATTTAAAATAAAAATAATTTATTATTTATTATTAATTCATTAATTTAAAATATTTTTTCAGATTAACAATGCGGAGGATGATGATGAAGAGGATAATGCTGATTAAAGATAGAAAACTTTATTTTTATTTTTAATTGTTTGACCTTGTGTATATCATCTAATAAAAAAAACCAACAAAAAGAACAATCCAACATTGACTTATTAATTTTACAATTAAATTATAATTTTGTTTAAGATCTGATTTATAAAAATTTCATTACGAGAAAATTATCGAAGACTGAATTGATTAATTATTTTAACAACATAAGAATTTATCTAGTTGTTCTATTCAAAATGAAATCAGTACCAAAAGTCTAATTCTGTGCATGGGCATGACTGCTCTTACATATAAGCCTATAATAGTTAGACTATAAATGCATCAAAGTGGAACTTATGAAGATATATGGGAAATAACCTATTTTTCACTCTCGTTGAGTAAGAAAAAAATTAGGATTGAGTAATTATTGTTTACAGTAAGAATGTAGAATTAAGAATACAATATTTATCATTAAAATTAAATTTAAATGCCTACTGTCCTATCTAATAATTTGTTTCGTTTATGTTGTTCTTAAATTAACTTGGATTGAACTACAAACATACTTAGCTACATTTTTTACTTTTTCCAATACAATTCAACAATTATAATTTTAATAATAATTCTCATGTTAACAGCATTTTTAAGTAATTGGAGATAAGTCTGTTAGTGTTAAATAATAATCTGAGTTAAGTAGGGTGGGGAAAGAAGTTGATCTTGTTGATCATAATTTTCTACTAAATTTTGATATGATTCCTAAAGTTTAAAATATATTCAATTTTATGGTTACTAAATTATGTTTTCCATTTCAGTGAGCTGCAATAAATGATTTTCTTCTCTATTAATATTCACATCATTTCCATTTTATTGTACATGTTTATCATAATTTGTATTCTGTTTCCAGTTGATTATAATAAAAAAACGTAACAGTTATTATTAAATTCCTTAAAAATAGTTATGTGTTATATCCTGTAGATGATATTGTAAATTGTGTATAGCTAATTTGTTAAAAAAACAATGAATTCTATACAAGCAACACTTCTACTTTATTATTTAATCATTATACTTGACCTTTGTTTTTATATTATGCCACAATTAATAATTATAAACTCAATGCTTTTTCTTAGTAGTAAAATTAACTAATTTTTTACATTTTTAACAAAATTGTTAACATTGACAAATAGCTAACTGCATATATCTTATTAAAGAGTGGCTTATATTAAATTTAAACTACGAGTTTTTTGCTATTAGAATAAAAATAAATTCATCATGAGTGGTACTCTAGTTTAACTGAGCTAATAAAAATATAAAGCACTTATTCCCCCGTACCTAATTAGAAATAATTTTTAATATTCTACTAATTGCGTAACAAATAACGACAATTTGATGTGTGATATAGTTTTGTCATGAATCCCATTCATCTATTAAGATGATTGGGAAACAAGAATTGGAGTATCAATTTTCAATTTTATAGCTCGTAAATCAATAATTGTATTGAAAAATTAGTAGGTATGTTAGGAACATGATCATACGAAGCAACATAGCTTCTTGAAAAAATTAAATGAATAGAAATTAGTTCTAATCGCGCATCAGTATCAAAGTCATATGAATATATGATTATTAAATATTTAAAATTTAAATATGAGGGGGATTTTTTATTATTATACTTAATTGGTATCAAAATAAACAAGCAGTGACGCACTATAAAATTTAACATTTATATAGGTACCTACACAGTTTAGTGACTGCATTGATGTATTATATTTACTTGTGCTGGCGGCAAAACCTCACAATTTTGTTCTTTATAAGTTAAAAGTATAATTAATAAATAACATATTATCCAGCAAAATAGCTCTTTAATATCTTATTAGTTATTTGTATTATGAGTTCCTACATTTTTATTTTTTAGGATGGTTACTTTTGAAATACTTAAATTTCACTGGTATTTTAGTATAAAACGATGGTCGTTCAGTTATTGCTACTCGTATAGCGCAAGCGCACTGATCATAATCAGGTCCGATGAGAGGTGGCTAGGGCCCGACCAAAGCAATCAAGTTTTATACTTTACCTAATTATTACTTTAATGTAAAAGGGTCAATGACGTAACTGAAGCATCGCAAGTAGGCTCCGAGAAATTTGAAGCCCTTATGGTTTATTTTTAATTTTAAATAAAAATTATAATAATTATTATTTTTACTATAGAACTCATTTTTTTTTTTTTTATAAAATGATATCTGCAGAAAACTCGCTCAACAATAAAAAGGCACAAATTATTTAGAATAGAAATAAAATTCAATGTTTTCTTGGAAAATATTCATTGACATTGATCCATTATTTCTTTACTTATTTATTTTCATGATAGGTTTAAGTGATTTTTATATTATTAAAAATATTGTAATAAAATTAATTAAAAAAAACTTTTTCAATTAAACATACAGGTAATTAACTAAAACTTATTTTTTTTATCAAATAACGTTTATTATCCAATGTATGAACAATCATAATTTAATTTTAAGGGCCTAAAATATTTATTTTGCGGGGTCCACAATTTTGCGTTACGCCACTGAAAGAGGCCCTAGATTTCTCCCCTGACTATAATATGACAATACATTTTCAAATAGTCTTTATATGTATTTCATTGTTGTTAATACTTACCTATTTCAGTATCGAAATCAAGCTTTGATTATGGTGAGGAGTGAGAACTGTTAGAACTTAGATGTATAAGCTGATTTAATTATTTATTTAAATCATATATTAATAACTTATTATATGTTAATTTTGTACATCAAATACTTAGCACTGGACTGTTGCAGCTTACAGACTACAGAACCAAGTTAATGAATGCAATATAAAATTATAATTAGGCTATTAGGCAATATCATTGATTATAAATATAACACTTATAATTAATGGTATAATAGGTAGTAAGTTTTTCGAATTTTTTGTTGTGTCACAAAGCTTCTTTTTCACATGCCTTTAATAACATTCGTCGTAAAGTATTTATTAAATACCTACACATACTCAGCAACTAGCAAGTGTTGGTAATATTATATTTAATAATACAATACAAAATTATACAATATCTATGGAAAAATAAAATTGTCTGAATAACATATCTTGTTTAAAAAAAGCTGTTATAAATTACGTATCTATTATCTTCACATGGTTTATAATTTATAAACTAATAATATATAGGAGAGAAATGTGATGTTTGAAAACGATATTAGTAATAATCAAGGTACCAAGGCAGAGGACTTACAGCATTTGCATATTTATTTTGCACCGTCACAAAAATAGCAGAGTATGAAACAAATATGTTTCATGCTTCCACTAAACTAGTTTTGAAATTTAATTTTGCATTTTGCATATAAATGTATATTTTGAGTACATTTAATTTCATTCAATTTTTTCCACATCAATGTTTATATTTCAAATTTCAAACAATACAGTCAAAATGTAATTTTTGTTGTATAATATTGTTTTTGATTGTCTGCGGGCATATGTATTTCCTCGGATTGCTTGGGAATCATCAATAAGGCAGTAATAATATTAATTTGTTGTAATTAATTTTATTAATAAATACATTTAGTAATTAGTTCGACTTATTTTAAAGCCTATTCATTTTTTTAATACTTTAAAAATTTTAAAGCATAATATTAAAGAGTTTTTAAGTGCATAAATGCTTGTATAATTAGTACTTTTTTAAAGCTACAAGTAATAACTAATATAGTGTTATGTTATTTGATTTCTAATTGATATTGTTATTTGTTGTATGATGTATATTGACATCAAGACTAGGGCACTTGGCTAAGCAGTAAACAATTTGTTATGAATTATGATTTTGAGTGAAATTGCTTCAATTTGATGTGGATATTTTCACTTCACAGAAACTGGTAGCGGGTAGGAAAACAATAGAAACGTCGTTATTCATGCCACGACAACTAGAGAGTCAACAATACCAGTCCTATTCAGTTCAACTTACGACAATGTTTACCCATGGTAAGTGTTGAAAATGTTGAAATTCAAATTATTCTTCCTTCTATGACAGTCGCAAATTTTTAATTTTATCAGTTATTTGAAAGAATACCGGTTTTGAAACTATTATTAAAATAAATGATATACTTACCGGGCAAGGAAAATGTTTCGATGGTTTACCGTTTACCTGAAGACTTGACAGTAAGCGATTGAGCTTATTTTAAATTCGCCCCACTTACATTGCCGACTTATAATAACAAACTTTTTCATGGTATTAGAACTTATTGGCTCCAAATCGAAGAGCGTTCAAATTCGAAAATTTAGAAAAAAACATTTACAGTCCAATGCAATGATGTTAAAAATTTAAAATATGTTTAGTATACGTACCTATAGATTATTAATAATAATTATAAAATGTGGAAAATATTCTTTTTTGGTAAAATTAAAATAAAACATCTATAAATTATAGCGAAATGTTGTTATTTTTTAGTGCAATTTTTAATTTTTTAAGTGCAATCTTTGGTATTTTTTAGTGTAATACTGCAATCAATTTTACTAGTTTTTTACTACTACAACATCCATGCTCTAATTATTAATAATCGCATGTCAAATAATTTAACCGTATATTGTATATTATATATCACCATTAATTTAGATAGAACTTTATCTAATCTTGATAAAACATATAATGATTGTATTATAATTTTAATTAGTTTAACAAAAAGTTTAAAAAAATGATGCTAAATTAGTGACCAAACTTAAGATATTTAAATACAACAATTTTTTTAAAAATCCGATTTACATACCTAATAGCTATCGTGATTTTTGTTAATGGTAAAATAAAATTTTATATTTTCAAGTCCCGAAACTAAAAATATACCTTAACTTAATACTATTTTGTTCAAGTTCAGTATTATAATATTAATTGAGAAAGAAAAAATTAGAAATAATGGATGGAATAAAGTTATTGCATTTGTCAAATTATCCAGAAACACCCTGTATTAGAAGGGTTTAGTTAATATTAACTTTTCGAGTTTCGTGACTTCGAAGACACTGAACAGCACACTACAAAAATTAACGGTAGTCGCCAGTCGGTAATATTATAATATGATAGAGACGATAGTCAAGAGAATGTTAAACTAATTTGGACCTGTCAGATGTCTGCTTCACCTTCGCGTACAAGAGCCGTCTAGTCGTCGGGACTCAAGGTGATCAAATCACCAAATGACAAATAATCGAATTGCGTGTCGGAATAACCGCACAAGGGATCGTGTCACCCGTCGTTGGGGGAACGGGGGACCGTAGACCGAGTCCGAGTTAGCTCGTCCATAAGTTCATAGTTGTTTGGTTCTACCAGATTACAATTTACATTAAATTCGTTTTCCGTGGATCAATTATAGAGCAAGATTAGGATATGCATGGCGTTAGTACAAATTTCTAATGCCATGGTGATATTGATAAATTTAAGCGAAAACGATACGCAATAAATATCATGATCGAATGAATAAAGTTGACGGTAAAATAAACAACGGTAGATTCTGCCGTTTGGCGTTTACGTCACAACAAAAACTTGCGACCTACGTCAACGCACCAGCTGTATGGTTACGGTTAAATCCTTAACGGTCCCGGGGCCGTGGCCGAGTGCAAACTACGAGTGCCTCCACGGCCTCAGTGACCTGCGGGAACAAAGAACATTGAAGAACGAACATCATGATATTATCAATATTATAGAATATAGAACAAAACAATGTTTTCGTCACGAAACTTCGAACGTTTTCGTCCGCTGCTGCGCAATAATAATTGTCGCGGCCTCGCGAGGATCAGCTGTGGTCCGCGCGCAGTTCCGGCAACATCCACGTTCGGTATGGCCGGGGCGATTCGGCGACCATCCGTGGTCCGGACCGTTGACGGTGGCCGTCCGGTCCGCGACCGGTAACCGGATGGTTCGGATGTGCATCCGTCAGCCCTAGGGCCCTTTGGTCGCGGTGGTCGGAGACCGTCGACGGCCTCCGTGGTTGGTACAGCCGTCGGTCAGCTGACGCCCGCACCCCGCTTTGCCGTGCCCGACGAAAACAACAAACCCCGCGCGCCACCGCCACCCAACAGCGACACTGCCATTGTCACGATTATATTTACTGCGCGTTTTGAACAACTGCTTCTGCTCCGCGATCGTACCCGTTTGCCACTTCGTCAGTCGTGTTGCGTCGTTACTCGCTTGTATTGTGGCCCGTTTCTTTTGCTGTTTCTTTCTTGTGTAGCCGTTTTGCGTTCCTCATCAACACAATGAAGTTCCAATACAAAGAAGACAACGTTTTCGAGAAAAGGAAGACGGAGGGCGAGAAAATCCGGAAGAAGTATCCCGAAAGGGTTCCGGTAAGAATTGCTCGCTCCTCCCGACTCTTCTCTTTGTGTTTTTATAATTGGCTTTGTCGTTCATTTTTTCTATCAAACTTTTCCCGTCCCCTCCGACATATTGACCCACGATCCGACTTTCGTTTTATTTATATCGTTTGACCAGTGCAAACTACAAAGGTCAATGTCATGTTTACTTTGTTGTTTTTTTCATTTTTCTCTTATTTTCTTTGTATACGATTTATTGTTCGTCTTTTCTAGGTGATAGTTGAAAAGGCCCCTAAATCACGTATCGGAGAACTCGACAAAAAGAAGTATCTGGTACCTTCCGACCTCACAGTCGGCCAGTTCTACTTCCTCATCAGAAAGCGCGTTCACCTACGTCCTGAAGATGCCTTATTTTTTTTCGTGAACAATGTCATTCCACCAACCAGTGCAACTATGGGATCATTGTATAGTGTAAGAATTTCTTGTTTTTCCAAGGTCAATAGTGAAATGTACTAAAAGTTTTTTTTAAATTATATCCCATCAGGATCATCACGAAGAAGATTCCTTCCTGTACATTGCATACAGCGATGAAAATGTCTATGGTTAATTGTGACTGCTGAATTATGTTGGTTGGTTGTTTTTCATTGTTTATTTCAATATCCACTCATTGAATACTAAATGACCTTTAAAACATGTAATGTATTAAATAAATTGGTTTATATATACATATATTATATATCTGAAAAAAAAAATATATTATAATGTAAGCTTTTCATACATGGTGGTAACCTGTATAAAAGTAATTTTTATTGCAATTAATTAAGATTGACATTTATTGTTAGATACTATGTAAATTAAAACTTTGCTTAAAATATTAACCATTTTTTAATTTCTATAATTTTATTAAGCTTATGACTTTTGTTTGTAATATATTTAGCTAAGTGTTTCAGTGTGCTATTTCTGCGTGTAAAAAATATATTTAATTATTTTGAATCATTTCAGAAATGATTAGCCTTACAAACATTTGTTCACACATCATGTAAATACTTCCTTATAATTATTTATAATAAATTCTTTATTATGTATTAGTAATTATATTTGCTTATTTATTTGACCTCTCCTCATATGAATAAAAATTCTGTAAAACTTAATATCTAAATTATATTTTTAAGTCAATAACTAGTGGTACATAAAGAAAATAGTTTCATTTTTGGTATACCTACATCATCAGCTATTCGAAATGGTAAAATAGATTATTATTTTTGAAGTGGTAAGTATACATTTCAATTTTGTTGATGGAAGATTAAGGTATGAAAAAATAAAGAGAATTTCAGTCAATTGTATCATTTCTTTAAAAGTTGGTACAAATATTGAACATAAAACAATTGTTACAAATCATAACTGATTAAATGTTACAAATGAATAGTGATTGTATGAAATTTAAAAAGTACTGTTACTGTATAATAGTCAGGTTAATTTATCATTGCTCAATTAATTTAATTTAATTTAATTTAATTATGCCTTGGTTCTTCTAGTGATGTATAGTAAAATTATTTCAATTTTTAGTTTATTAAGAGCATTTAAAAAATGAAATAATTCTTTTTTCCATTGAAAAGTTTAAAATTAAAACTATTTCCTTAATTAATTGTTACAATTTAAATTAATTTAATTGTTCACCAAGTCGGAAATTACTGAAAAATATGAAGATACGAAGGCCATATTACCATAATGAATAAAAATATTATTTTTGAAGGTGATAAAATATTTTTGTTCTATCATTGTAAAAAGATTTTAATATTAACTATTGAGTATCTAAGATAGATTATTAATCTCAATTATAAATGAGTTAATTATCCATTAATATTGATAATTTATTATGTTTTCTTACTGCCTATTGTTTAGTTGTTTTATTTATCACTGAGACAAACTGACAACATTGTTGTTATTAATAATTGTTTTCGTAATATATATTATATCGATTCGAGGACATTCCTCGGAACACAATGAATAACAATAACAAAACAAAAACATACTACCTCCATAGTCCATATCCGTCCAACGATATAAGTTGTGGTTGTCCTCGATAAAAAGGGAAATTTGAAGTTGTCGTATTTACATTACTTGCATTTTTCTTCCATGACATTGTAGTTTGTTCCATGCCCTTGTTATCATTCTTGGTTAGTGTTTTGTTGACTATTGTCACACTCCTGTATAGTGTATGTTCTCTTCATTACTTTTTCTCCGGCACGGACTCTAAAAAGGTGAAGTATATATTTTTTTTTATCCAACTCAATCTTATTAATTTTCAACATCGGGCCTTCGGTGTTGTACGTTTTGCGTTTCCCTTTTCATGTTTGTTCTGTGATTGCTTTCAGGACCAACCATGGGCCAAAGTGTAGTATTCAGGAGGCGGCTCTCGTACAATACCAAAAGTAACAGGAGGCGTATGTGAGTATTCGAAAACCGATCTCGTCGAACATGTTGTATTGTGTTGTCTATATTTCACGTATATCGCTTATTTTAGGGTGCGCACTCCAGGTGGACGGTTAGTCTATCAATACTTGAAGAAGCCAAAGCGTGTACCCAAGTGCGGTAACTGTAAAATTAAATTACATGGTATCAAGCCTGCCAGAGCCATTGAAAAGAGTCGTATGTGTAAACGCAAGAAGACTGTCAAACGTGCGTACGGTGGAGTATTGTGTCACAGCTGTGTCCGTGAGAAGTAAGTATATTCAGTCCAGTTAACTCCTCTAGGTGAATAGTATACTTGTCGAACATGGTATATTTTTATTAAGCATTTGATATATATATATATATATATTTATATAATTAGGATGAGAATTCTAGAAGTTTATTAATTATTTTCTAGCAAATTTATAATGTGAATTATGAATATAATCAATACACCTATATATTATTACTCATAATGAGTGGTAGTTACCTATATTAATTTTGTTTTATAAATGAATAGGAAATTATTCATCATTTTCATGGCCTTTTATTTTCTGTTTTGTCATTATTTGTAAATAATTACAATTGTTGATGGGTATTTCGCCTCTGAACTTATTTTTAAGTTTTTTTAATTGTTATACATTGTATATTTTCTGATATGTTTAATAAATGTTAGAGGTGTTTAATACATACATTTTGATGATCATTTCTAAATATAAATTTGTATTTTTAAACTGTACCTAGAAAACATCTACTTTTAAAAAATACTTAAGTTGGAATATATATAATATTTAATATAATTTAATTTATTAAATTTTGAAATAATAAGGGAGTAAAGAAGGTTACATCATAAAAGCTGTAGTGATTTAATCGATACAAACTCCCTAAAGTAATTGCAGCAGTTGAACACTCTTAGTGATATTAAGTCTTAATCTAAGGCTACATGATGCTGTACATTTTATGGTTTAAATCATTTAAGTAATAAATATTCAAAAATAACTATTGGAATTTTTATCGAGGTTGATAAATTAAATTTATAAACAAGCTGAATTGATGTTGGCAACCCCTGAGCTGCCAGCAGACCATTACCACTTTGATTTATAGTTGTTAATTTTTTAATACATTTATATTTTCATGTCATGTATTTTTCACTCCATTTGAATTATTTTAAATTATTTTTCATAAACCCGATATATCGTGAAATCTATTAAACTTACCAATAATTTTGAGAAATCCTTTTTGACTTTTTATACAATGTACAAATATTTTGAAAATATTGTCAAGTTTTAAATTTGTGTGATATTGCTTTACTTACAGGATCCTCAGAGCGTTTTTGGTTGAAGAACAGAAAATTGTTGTTAAAGTTCTACGTTCCCAAAAGAGTTCAACAAAGAGCAAGTTGAAATCTAAATGAATAGTTTGACTTAACCAATTTTGAAAATAATAAATAAATGTTAATTTTATAACAGATCTGCATATTATTTTTCTTTGTTGTGCACTCCTAGTAATATTTCCCCCAGAATAATCATGTTTTGTATGGGACATGAAATAGGTAAATAATAAAGTGCATTTATTATACTACCAGTATTCTTCATTTTAAATTATTGTCAATGTATATTATGTTAGTATATTATTATATTAGTATTATATTAGTATTAAATAATATAAAAAAATTTCAACATTTAAAGTAGGCTGAAAATTAGAAGAGAAATATTTTACACTCATATCCCCAATTATTATCATGGTGTCCCATTGGTAATACCACAAGGAGCTTGCAGTATGCCTGATAAATTATGTGGAGCGAAAATACTGTTTTGTACACTGTATAATTTGAAATGTTCAAGATATAAACAATATGATAACTACGAGTATACCTAAAGGGTTGTATGAACACTTCATTTGTTTCTTGAATAACATAACGATTTATTTGTCCTAAAGTAAATTACTACAACTAATTACTCGTTTCAAGACTGTTTTTAGTAATTGATCAGATTTTTACATTGTCTTGTTAATATGCGCATTATAATTAAAAAACTAGACTTTTATGAACATAAATAATTATATAATATTTAATTTTCCTATAAAACATTGTTTTAAACATTTCTCACAAAAGCCTTGGGGAGGGAGTCAGTTTGATCCACACATCCTCACTATTGTATAAGCCCATATGAAATATGAATATTGAATACGCTATATATATTTATATATACTATAGCCTATCCTGTACATGGTTTTTTTAGTAAAATATTTGAATGTTCCTACCTTCAGTGATTTTTTTTTTCATTTGTGTCAATTCTAAGTCTTTAAATATGTGATTTATTGTCATTTTTTATTATAAGTCTTGCATAAGCTTTTATCCTTAGCCTGTTACATGGCTTACATATTTGATTACAGTATTATACATTCGATAGGACAGAATAGATATGTAATGTATGTATAAAAACATTTAATGTAATCTACAATATCTATTAAAGGAACCTCTTTTATAAAATACAAATTAAGGGTATTACTGTTAGCAAGTATATTATTTCTAAGAAGAATAATATTAGAAAATTAACAAACAATAAAAATGAATTTTATATTTATTTTCGACATATACATTTTAGGTAATTAACATAGGTGCTTATAAGAACATTGAATACAACTATAGTTCACAGTTGATGTATATTACAGTAGGTATATAATATAATAAATAACATTAAATTATATATTATTAAACAGTTATACAAATTTAAAATAAATGAAAATATTTAATGTATAACAATAACGATAACCATAACATTACAAATATTAAACATAAACAGTTATCTTATAGAAACGGGGATAACACTATACATCTAGATCGTCATCATGCATTTGTCTCTTGCTTAAAAGTGATTCCATCGCAGCGCTACGGAAGCCAGTTGTTTTATGGTGTCCCAGTTTGGTTCCTGAGTTTGTTTCCTCTATGGCTTTTCTCAACTAAAACGAAATTATTGTTAATGGTTTGTATTGTGTTTGTAATTGTAATGTATTTACGAGGTTCAACGCGCAGTGAAAACTTACCTCTTTTAAACCGACAACGCCGACCAAACGGCCTATGGCGGTCACATACGCGTGGTTGACGCCCACCAATGAGAACACTGAGTGTACCTTGAGCAGAGACGTCCTTTCGACCAGTTGAAACGGCGCGGGATCTATGTGACACGAATCGAAGTCTAATATCTTGTCCATTTCCTTTCGTTCCCATTCGCTCTGTTCTTCCGGAGACATGTCTATGACTCTCTCTTTGGGCTGGGGTAAAAAAATGTAAGCAATGAAAAATGTGTCGAATTGACGAAAGCAGCAGTCGTTTCAATAAATACCAGCTGGACTTTTTTGGACACTTGTATGATTTGCGACAAGCTTTTGTCTTTGTCCGTGATATCTGTCAAGCTCTGCTGATCCGGGTTAGCATCCCGCAGCGTAGCGGACTTATGAAAGATAGCTTCAAATGCTATTCTTATGCTAAACAAATTGTTATCAAATACGTTACGAATCACTGACCAAGTATGGCGGATCAAGACCCATTTGTTCAATCACAGATCACATTAAGCGTTTAACAAGATCTACGGTTCTATAAACATTTTTATTTCCCCTTAGTCCTTACCGACTCTCGGCTCCAGTGATCGTTGAGTATGGTGTCGCCGATGGAGTCATCATTGGAGTCAGGTTATGCAATGTGAATGAGTTGGTCTTTTTTAAAATCGACTTCTTCGGATGACCTTTCGAAGTGCTACATTCAATCTGAAATCAACATTTATATCATTGGACGTAAATAGCAGGTGTAGTAGTCAAAGAAAAACGTAAAAAAAATTCTTAATGTGTAGAGGTATCAGGTAGTTGTATGTATATTTAGGCCAATTTATTACAAATAGTTGCAGGTAGTTAAAGATAGCAGTGGCGCAACTAGGATTCTCTCAAGGGGAGTGTCTGCCAGTGGCGTATAGCCGTACAGGTATGGGTGGTTCCTTAATTTATTTTTTAAATTAATAATTATAAAATATTAAACCTATCCACCGTAAGTCATTTTTGAATACCCTACTAGTGTTCGGTACAAACGACAAAGTTATTGCACATTTGAATATAACAAATTTTAAATAACAAAATCTATTAGTCTTGTTCTTTGAGTTAAACATTTTATAACGTCGTGTAGTATCTACTCATGTGTATAAACGTAGTAACTTCAGTTTCTCGGTGAACATGATTGTTGTAAATTTAAACAAAACAGGACACTTCTCACAATGGTCATTGAATGAGATTTCGATAAATTAAATTCAAGGGGGGTTTCCTGGTTTCCAGTCACTCAAAACACACCTCTTTGTTGCACCACTGGATACTGGAAGACGGTATGGATCAGACAAGATAATGGGACAGTTACACTTGAATAGTTGTAGGGTAGGTACACGTTATGCCTAAATTTTGAAGTCGTTATTATTGCAATAGTTGTATCCAATAATTGACAATTGTATAAACATAAACATTACGTAATATAAGGTGTTATTACATTTATTGATGGATTCGTGGATAGCGATTGAGTACTAATCGAGTGCTTCCTTTGTAGATGTAGTGAATCTGGTGCCGGTGTGACTTCGAATCTAGATGGCCTTCTTTCTCTGTTTTCTCTTCGTTTTCTTTCAACCTCGTCAAGTCTCTCTTGGGCTTCCTTCTGCCATTTAGCAACTATCTGCATCCGTCTCTCTTTACCAACTTGTCTATCGATTAGTTTTATCAATTCAATTCGAGGGACCGATCCCAACAAAATCATCGAGTCTGAAATAAAAAGTAGATATACATAAGTTGTCAACCTACTCTCGTTCGTAAGAGAAATTTTAACTGACCTGGTTTATCGACCAGAGGAAATACTCTTAGTACTTTGTTTTCCCTCAAAACTCTTTTCAAGTCTCTGTAATTCATATTGTACCAAATGTACTTAACATCTCTGATCATAAAATCTTCTACATATACATTGTAAATACCTATGAATACATACAAAATATATAAAATGTTTCAATTGTTTTATTTGTATTCTGTTAAATAAATAATCATACCCGAGCTAGACGGGAGAAGATCCGGCAAGTAGGGGAGATTCTTAATTAATATAATACTATCGTACAGCGAAGGCTGTAGTAATACAGCTACTGCATTAGATATTAATACGGCGATCTATTAAATCACATAATATATTTTTATAATTGAAATTATTTATTATGTATAAAACAAATTCAATTTTTTTATGATAAAAGCATATATACCATAACCGGCACAATGTGAGTGATCTGCCCTGTCATTTCGAAAGCAATAACAGATACTGATATCGAATGGGTGACAGCTCCGGCAAATGCTGCTGCTCCAACTACAGCATAACCTCCTATTTTTTTTTAACATTATCAAATCAAAAATCATCTACCTAGTCATATACAGTTTATAATGCGTTTAATCATATTATTCACCAGGTATAATAGGTGTGATAAATTTTCCATGTCTAACACCATACGGAAACCATAAGTGCATGAGTTCGCCGACAATTCGACCAAATGCCGCTCCTGTTTTGAAAACTGGAATGAAACTGCCTGATGGTATTGGAATGGTTGATGCAATTATGGAGAACACAAACTAAAAATAGAGTTAGAAGATGAAATGACTGGTATCTACTCATAAGTACTCGTAAGTTTTAAACAGTGCTTGGATTTTATGAAAGGAATAAAAAGATGCATCAGGCACGAATGTGCATTTTTTGCTATTAGTATACCAGCCATAAATAAAAAAACGCCTTTTATAACAATTAGAAAACAGTTAAAAAATAAATAAAAAAAGTAATTCCTCTTTATTCCTTCTTAATTCAAGCATTGGTGTAAAGTAATTTATTTTCTCATAGTAATACCTACGTTATAA
Source organism: Chaitophorus viminalis (assembly GCA_025469195.1). Lineage (NCBI taxonomy): Eukaryota > Metazoa > Arthropoda > Insecta > Hemiptera > Aphididae > Chaitophorus > Chaitophorus viminalis. The sequence continues at coordinate 338,303 of JAIPRK010000120.1, forward strand.
CATATGTAAGCAGATAAACAAATAAAGACGTTGGTATTTTCCGTCCGCCAATGGTTCATCATTTCTGCCTCTTCAATGGTAAACTCTTTTTTTGTCCACGTAAAATTGCTAAACAGCCCTGTTAACTAAAAAGATAAAAAATCAATGAGTATTAATATGAAAGTGCATCCAATAATGCAAATATAATAATAATTTGTTTGTTCTCACTTGGCCGTGCACGTTTAGTTCACCAGCAATATATTTACCGGTTCCTAGAGGAAATGAGATTGTCAATGTCAGAAACGTGATGAGACTAGGATACAAAAATCGGCTATAAAATAAATATGCGATTGTAAAAATCAAATAAGTTAAAAAGCCTTTCATGAAGATATGAAGTATAATAGTCGAGTGATGATACTCACTTACTTCTTTTGTAGGAAAGAATTCATTCTTTTACTCTGTCTCATAAACAATACATACTGCCTGTGCGCCCAAACATAACCAGCTCCAATTATGCCACACACTACCCTACAACGGCATAATGTAATAATAATATGCAACTAAATTATATTCATAAATAAATATTTAATTTAAGATAAGGACCCCAGCAGCCGTTAAGTAATTTTTAGAGGAACAAACCAAAGAGTTAGGCAAGAATATGAGATATATTTGCCAATGAAAAATTTGAGATGTACGAGTTCTACGTTTATGTTAGGATTTTAAATCATCATAAATGGTTTAAGTGAAAAAAAAATAAATTACAAAACTAAAAATACATATAAATTAGTAATAATTAATACAATTAGTATAAATATATACGAGTACTACTATAGACACTATAGTACTATTACAGTCGACCGCGATAACTCTAGTTGAAAGGTGATCAAAAATCATTTCTATTTTTCTAAGTCTAAAACTTCGAATTATATCGTTTAAATTGTTCTTTAATTATTATGTTATTTGTTATAAAATTGCACTTATTGCTTAGTAAGAATTCAATTTTACCTATTTTAAATTAAGTTTACAATTAACTATCAATAAATACCTTTACCTTATACCTGATAAAGCATTTCTTTTATTAAGTCGCATTTTTTTTTAATCAAATTCACATTTACAGAAATACCCAAGTATATAGCACTATGACTTTACTATATATTACAATATTATAATCGAGAACAATAATATACATACGAGAGTTTCAAGGGTAATAAAAACAAATTCGTATTTTTAAGTTTTTCAAGTTATCGTGACTCAATAGGTAATATTATAATAAATAAATACTTTGAATCAAATTAAAAAAACTGACTACTTGAGGTATGTCTATTTATTTAGAAAACCCAAATTCCTAAGAAAGCTTTTGGTACAAACTACAAGTACATAACATCGAGATATTTTTTCGTTCGAGCCGACTTCTCCAGGAAATCCCCGTGGTCATTGCTATATCGACGCGTCGACTTAGTATTGACAACTGGGATTTCAAAGGTACTCTCATAATATCCATATGCATGGGAGCTCATATTACGAAATATAGTTTAACTTACCCGAGTAAAGCAAAAACCGTCAATTCTTGAGGATCAAACGGATATTCCATCGTGAAATGAGTCGGGAAAAAAGCCTTTACCGTATCTAAACATATTTAATATTATATTAGTTTTAATCACTCATCAGTCATCGTAAAGTCACATGATGGGATTTGTAAAAAGAAAATAATTTGACCGCAGCCTCGCAGGACAGTGGGTTTATAATCTGCATTTAAGTCTATAGTAATTAGTAATTATATAATAATACGAACCTGCTTTATTGAACCACACAGCCAGTAATCTGAATGCCGTTGCACTACAGACGGCTGAAAAAAAACCTCTCCAGTAATTTCTCACGGCAAAATATACGGTGGTTACTTCAATGCTGAAAAGCACGCCACCGATGGGAGCCCCGAAACAACTCGCCACTCCTACCGCACACGCTGCAGCCAACATCTCAGTGTTCCTCGACTCGTTCTCGTAGATGCCTTTGAACGAAGTAATTACTTTAGTCAAAAGTGTAGCCGTTATGCTGGCAATATGGACGAACGGACCCTGTGGGGTTGAGAAAATCAAATGCAATTATTATGATTGAACAAATACTATTTCCTTAAAACATTTTCACTTACACATATATTATGTATACGTTATGGGTACACGCATCATAACTCATAAGTTGTAATAATATCTATGTGTGTACTAATATTAGGTATATCTAAAATGTTTGAAAACTCCTTGACCGTAAGAATTATATACGGTAAACGGTTTAATATTTTTATACAACAATGAGCCACGAGGTATATTTAATTCGATTAATGATTGATTTAATTGTACATTTATTATTATTCATTACAATAGCAGTCACAAGTGTTATCGGTTTTAGTTAATTGTTGCGTGTTTTTGTACAAAGTGTCAAAGTCCCTGCAACGTAGGGTTTCCAAACTTTTTAGACACTCATTAGTCTCTTGGAAATACTTAACAGTACCATAACGTTATTTTTACGATATACGATCGACTGACCTCTTTGCCTAGAGGTAGACCAGCACCAAGAGTGGCTGTGACGCCGACTACTTTGGCGATTAGCGTTCTTAAGGTCAGGAATTCTTTTAACGCGACTCCTCTCAGTATAGTTTTCATCTCTGGTATACCAGAACCTATAAACCAAAACATTGATCAATGTAGGATTTTACTTACGAATAACGTGCCAACTATAATATACCAATTGATTGAGGCGCAACTAAGTGTACGAATCCAGCTGCAAATATTATCAAGCTAACGGGCAACAGTACCCAAGAAATGTACTGTAAATATTGGTTAAACGCCATATCTTTGAACAGCCATATTCTTCCTAGGTATGAAGGATTAAATTGTTAAGTATATTATTGTTGTAAATATTGTAATGGCTAATAGAATAACGAATCAATATTAATATTATTTCATAGAATTTTGAGTTATGAATGTTAAAAAACAATCCCTAATAAATATTTTTAATCTATTATTTTTTTTTTTTAATCTATTATAATAATTTAATGAGTTATGGAATATTTTATGACTTTAACATATTTGTACTAAATAATATTGCTGTATTCCAGTGTCCAGTCATACATTTCTTTTAACATTTTTTTTTTTTTGTATTAGGTTTTTGTATAAAATGTAAAAATTACTGTTCGAATTAACAGGAGTTATCCCATTCAATATTTACAGTAGTACAGTAGAAAGGAATGTTAAGTTATACTAAATAATGATTAAATAAAATAAAAATTTAAATTTTCGTTATCTCTATCTTTATTTGTTAAGAGAAGGAAAGAAACCAAAGGTTGCTTTAAATCGAAGTTCTATGGGCATGAGATCGATTTATGTCAATCCATATTGTATTATACGAATAACTGTCTGTTGATTGTATGACAAAACATCTGTATTAATGACGTATTCTACTGGTATACTGTCATACTGACCTTCATTAGTGAAGTCTATACCATAGTCCATAAAGAAACTAAGTACGGCCATAACGAGACCTAATAGAGTAAGAAATACCCAGTCTTCGCTAAGCTTAGCGAATGAATGACGCCATACTACTTCTAAAGTTGAACTGATTTTCCCTCCGTACTTGCTAAAATCTTCGTTTGTATTGCCGTGAATAGTGGGCTCAGGTATATTCCTTGTTGCTTTGACATAGTCGCCCAATTCTTTCGTATAACGACCATACATCTGCGCAATAACATAATATTAACATAATATTACTGAACCATCAAACACGTTTTATAATATGTACTACCGAGGACATTGGATAACACTATAGCTGTATACTTATTATCATTAAACACTGAACTTAATATTTGACTAGTGTACGTTCATTGGGTCATGTGACTATGGATTTTCTGGTCAGGGGGACAATCGTATGAAAACTAAGGAGTTAAGCTCGTATTTTATGAGACGGCTGACTGTTAAACGGTATCATCAATGTTAGTATTAATAACTAATGAGTGCCTATAGGTAACGAGATGAATAGCGAAATATAGATATAATATTATGAACTATGTACTCCTTATCGATATTTTATTACGTTGACTAGATTATTATATTATGTTCCTATAAAAGTATTATTTTATATTGAAGCTATAATCTATTTATCTATGTGTAATTTGTTATGTATTCTAATCCATTTAAGAGTTAAACTATAGCATTAAATAATATACAAAAAAAAAAATAATAATAATGAAATAAATAACATCATTACAAAATAATTAAATTCATACAAATCAATTTTTATTAATTTGTTTTTATGACAGAGAAAAATAAATGTATTATTTATTGGTTTTTATGGTAAAAGGAATCATGAAAAAATAGTACATTTTGTAACATTAATTAAATCAATATTTATTACAACTACAAACGAACAGATGCTAGTTATTGATTTTTTACAATTTAAACGATTGACTTTTACTTCGGTCGAATAAAAATTAATTATAATACATATGAAAATGAAGTATATTTAGTAATCAGTTAGAGCTTAATCTTACAGTTCAAAAATATGTAATTAACCAATTTTTTGATTTTGTATTTATTTACATGTGAATTTATAGAACTTAAATAGATAATTGTTTATTATTAAATAAATTGGTCAACATATAGTATAGTTAAAAGTGTATAAACAAACAGCTACTTCATTTTTAAATAATAAAAATAACACGTCGACTTTGATTATTATTTAATTTATTGTCAATTATTCAATTTAATAGGTTTGTACTTGTATGTACAAATATTTTTATAACTAGTTTTAGATTCTGAACGAAGTGATGGAATCTATTGATTTTACAATGATGTGTTTTTTTTTTGTGTTTGTCATCACCTTTTTTGGCAGTAAAAATGCTTCGATTTGTTTAAATAGCAACTTTTCTGAAAGGAAAGTGGATGTAGATAGTACTTGAGCAAGTCAAAAATCCAAATTTTCAATATTTTTTAAAAAAATCGAAAAAAACGAAAATTACTAAAAAAACGGGAAGTTTTTCGCAAAATCACGTTTTTACAAAATACATTTTTTTTAAATGCTCTAACTCAAAACGAAAAACCATAACAACTTGAAATTTTCACTAAATCTTTATATTGGCGTTTTCTATACATGGTTAAGTTTTCAAAGTATTTTGACTTATTTATAGACAATTTAAATTTTCGATTTATGTAGAAATTTTTTTTTAAACATCTATAAAATTTAATTGGTTGACCGAAAACTATTGAAAATTTAATACAATGTTTATTATAAGTTATACTTATCGTGACTAGAAAATATCGAAGATCGTTTGACTCGAATTTTTTTTTAGCCCATAAATTTCAAATTTGTATAAAATATGTTAAAATCGCGATGGTTTGCAAGTTATTTTGTAGTTGAAAATTCATAAAATTTTTTCTATTTACACTTAAGGTTCAAAATTTTAACACTAAGTTGTCCATAAGCTAATCTTCAAAAATATATAAAAAAATTTCTACCGGACTTAAAGGAAAATTTTTTATGACTCTTTGAAATTTAAATATTTACGAAATTGCATACTATTGCATTATATTTCAATTTAAATATAAAATACTATATTATTATATACCCATTTTAGATCAACATATTAACTCCGTTCAGAATCGTTACCTGTCATGATACCTATCATTGAATTCAAATTTAACAAATCCATTGTAATAATGACCTATCCTATAAACGAGGTGCACTCCACTCCAACTGTACAGCAAAGCGAGGCCCATCCGGTTCTTTTTTTATATTATTGTAATAAATACAATCTATACATAACATTATGTTGCATGATAATTAATAAGTAAATAAGACGAATGAACATTTCTTATTTTTTTACTCAAATGACTACTGGCTTAATGATAGGACCTTACGATTTTTTTTTTTGTAGCTTACTCAAAACTTAAGTAATATAATTAGTGTAGAAGGTCTCAACTCTCAACATCAATTACGTTTGAAGCGACACATTAGATTTCTACGGGATCTATTTTTGAATTCCAGGTTTTAAGTGTACTTATAAGATAAGTACACTTAAACGTTGCATTAGTGACGAATGTGCAAACAGTTTTTCAAACATCAAATTCTCATTGACGTATTTTCTCCATTAGAATTAGTTTAACCAGGTAAACATCATGCCTAAAAGTTGAGACTTCTAGGTAGAATGAGTTATAGCCGTTACAGGGATGGCTGAATGATGTTGCTGTACTGGTCTTTTAAACTTGAAACCAATGTATTTTTCTTTCGAAAAAATGATTCTGGATGAAAAAGATCAAGTGGGTCGTTTTTAGTATTTATAAAGACGATTATAAAATATAAAATCGGAAATTTCAATTGCTTGTATATACGCTCAAATTTCATAAAAGTATTTCGAAAATTATGAAATGTCTATAAAACACTAATAATATATATAATATATGTACCTAGTAACCTAGTAAATATTTCGAGTCGTTATAATAGCCAAAATAACAATAAAATAACTAATATTGTAGATTAATTTTTGTAATTTTTTCACTTTTTTCCTAATTATTCGAAAAAATATTGAGGGTCCAAAAAATAACCACCTCGAAGTACCAAGTAGACGAAATATCCTATCAGACAAGTTAGGTTGTTTGAAAATATCGGAGGACAGAGCAATATAATCGAAATCATAAACAAATAAAAATAAAAAACACACATCAAGATAAAACATACATTCTTCGCTTCACTCAGAATCCAAAATGTAAAAAAAAGAAGTTCAAGGGAGGGGGATCTACCCAAATTTTAGTTTAAGATATTCAACGAATTTCTGATTAAATGATTATGTAGTGTAGTTTAATTTGCACCATATGTTCTAATTTCCTTTTTATTATACTTGTTTTTTATACTCATGATTTGTAATTTGCATTATAAACATAATAATTAGGTATACTTATTATACTTATTATATATACTTATTTGTATTTATTTTATTTTCATCATATTCGGTTAACGAAAACTCGTAACACAATATAAACTTTCTTTAAATACATACTAAATAAAAATTACTTTGTATTCTTTAGTTATAAATAACTGAAGAAAACATGATGTACTTTCATATTGTATTATTGGTTATTGGATATGTTCTAATTCAAAATTAAACACTGAGTTAAGTTAACTTAAAGTAGAGTGCTTATAAGTTATTACTTATTACTTATGTATGTATGTATATTATAATTTACCAACCTATGCAAAAAACTTAAAATATAATTAAAAAATATATTTTTACTAAAGGCTTAAAAGAATACACTATCAAATTGCACCACAAATACCTCGAGTTTGGATATTGTCAACATAGCAATTTGAGTTAGGGAGTTTTTTAAAATTAAAATACACTTATATACCTAGGTATATAAAATGTAATTCGAATCTATTTTAAGTAGGTTTACAATGAACGGTAATGGTTAATTACATTTCTTATAAGTACTCTATAGATAGCATATAAGTATAGTACCATACTATTATTGTATTCAGTATACTATTAACTATACTATTATATACTATTATTAGTTATATATTAACTATAAATTCATTTAAGGTTCATTGTTATGTTATATTTTATAGCTCCTTAATCATTGATTAATATGGATACAAAAGATTATTTAAACTAAAATTCGCCAGTAATTTGAAGAGGTTTCATAATTAATAGGCAATCTGTCTAATTAAAATTCACAAGTTACAAATGCAATTATTGATGAATTGATAGTAAAATATTGAATTATTTATTAATATTTATCAATATTGAATATTGATACTAAATTATTGATAATATTGATGAATACAAATTAGTATTAAATAAATAAATGTTTTAAGAGTTTTGAAAACTCTTATTTATCTTTTATATACAATAACAATTTAAACGTCATCAAATCTTACTGAGTAAAGTGTAAAGTAACATGTTACATGACTTCAGACTTGTTATTTTTATTGTCATAACATTCGTAACAATTAACAGATTAAATATAAGATTGACTGTAATTACTAATTTTATTTGTTTATTCTAAATAGCAAATGTTCAAAAAACCAATTGTATATCATACTATTTTTGGACTAAGGTTACTAACGGTCAACGGTACCTACCAGTTTGCCATGGATCCACAGCTATCAGGACTACAAAGTACGATGTATTTATAATTAAAATTATACTGGCATATTCATAACTATAAGGTAAGTGACTTTTTTGCATATTTTTTTAGAAAGATTAATAAAATAGCAGGGCTAGACAGAAGTAAATGATATAAGGAATCTAAATCCTAATTATTTTTTTAGCAGTATAATATAGCTTTTAAGTGCTATATGCTATAAGAGGTCATATTATATCATACCTACTTATATATCTTGTTGTATGCCACGTATTTATACATACTGCGATTTTAAACATGTTTTTCGATTTATATTATTCAAATTCATTATATTTCAGGCCCACAATCAGACATTGAATTTGATCAATAACTTTCTAATCAAACAAAACACAATTTATTACGTAAATACCATTAACAATAATAAATAAGGACAATAAGGTATACGTCAGTCTTTCAGTTAAATAAAAAAAATTGTGAACAAAATTAAAAAAAAATTAACTTTCATAGACCATTATTATATATTGTATAATGTTTAATTTATATAATACATAGACTTGTAAACCGTTATAACTTATAAATAAAGAAAAAAATTAGAACGGTAGAGCACTATAGTGTGTACCATGGCTGTAGATAGTACTATAGTGTATATAGTAGTATAGTACTATCTATACAGCTGTAGTGCGTACAAATAAAATTATTTTATCAATAGTTGCGTAAACATGAGTTTATTATATCTACCAAAAAAATACTATCTATAGCCGTTAGTCAAGTTAACAACATTAAAAAATATATACTCTATACTTAACATATTCTATTATGGTTACTATTTCACAAATTTAAATCAAATTATACTTTCTCATAACATGTTATAAATATTATTCAAAGACACCGTTTTTATCAACATCAATTATCATAATAAATTTAAAACTGATAAAACCGCAATAGAAAAACTAAAAAAAATTAAAAGACCAAGTAATTACATTAATTAAATTAAATTTAATTGATGAACTTAAACTAGTTCATTTTGAAAATGAACTTGAATGTATTAATTTTAAAAACTACGAACTAGAATATGATCTAGTTCATATTTAATATCTGGAACTTGAACTTGAACTAGTTCATTTTTAAACAGAACATTGTAAAATAATAAAATAAATATTGTACAACTGTAAAATACAAATATCTAATCGCAGAGAATAATAAACAAGTTTTACAGCTTAAAAGTTTATTTATTTAATGCTAGTATTATTATTTGTTTGTCATCATTACGTACAAATGTTTAAAATGTATTTAAATATGTACAGTAAATATTGAGTATCTATTAGTTTTTTCTCTGGAAAAGTCTACTACGTGATAAGTTAGTAAAATTAAAAATATTTTAACTTTTTTTTTAGTTTTAATAAAGTATCATTAAATTATCATTAATACTATTATTATGATCAATTGGTTAGTAAGGTTAGCTTATTACATAGTTATAAACATTTAATGTTTTCTCCTATAATAAAAGTATATTTTATTGTAATTAAAAATATTTTTAATAATTATAGTAAGAAATTAGTATATAGTATAGTTTCAGGTAAGCATTTTTCTAATTCAAGTGCACTGACTTTTTAACTTTAAGTACAAATTACGTGGAGAGTTTTTCTGTGGAAAAAATAAAAATAATTTACTTATCAATAAAGAACAATTTTTTTTATTATATTTAATCACTTTTAATTCTAATTTCGTATACCAAAAAATATGACGACTCAGTGGGGGGTATAAGATGGAAGGGAGAATAGACTCATCAGTTAAAATGTTGCTTTTTATAATTTATATTTTGCCTGTAATTGTTGCTCCTGGATATAGTAATACTCTAATCTTTGCTGGTTAGTTTATTTTTTATTTAAAAAGTAAAAATAAAAATTATAATATTTATTAATTTTAACATGGTACCATGATCTACGATGATTTAAAATAACAAGTTATATTATTGTATCTTCAATTATACAATTATACTATATAAATATTTATATTTTTCTAATCAATAAATAAATATTATATATCTAAAAATTTGTTGCTTTAATTTTATTATATTAAAACCATGGTTAGTTGGGAAAAAATGATTGACTGTCTTATCATTTTTCCACAGAGGGAAATTATCTATATCGAGATATTATAAATATGTCTCCCAAGGAGAAGAAAAGGTTTTATTTTACAGATATTTAACATTGCTTATTAGTAGTTTTTGTTGTAAAAATAAATTTATTTTTATTACAAATTGAATTAGTTTTATAGGGGAAATTATACAAATAATTGACCTTACATATAACTATACAGGTTAAAAAAGGGAAAAAACTTTTTAGATTCTGAATGGAGTGATGGAATCTATTGGTTTTACAATAATGTATGTTTTTATTTTTATTTTTTATTATTTTTTGTATCTGAGGACACCTTTTTTGGTAGTAAAAATGCTTCGATTTTCTTAAACAGCAACTTTTCTGAAATGAAAGTGAATTTAGATGGTACTTGGGCGAGGTAAAAATCTAACTTTTTCAATACTTTTTTAAAAAATCGAAAAAAACGATAAAAAAATTACAAAAAAACAGGAAATAATACGCAAAATCACATTTTCACAAAATACATTTTTTAGAATGCTCTAACTCAAAAACGAAAAACCACAACAACTTGAAATTTTCAGCAAATTTTTATGTTGGCATTTTCTATATATACATAAGTTTTCAAAGTATTTTGACATATTTTGACTTATTTATAGACAATTTAAATTTTCGATTTTTGTAAGTTTTTTTTTAAAAAATATCTATAACATTTTTTTGATTAATTATAAGTTATGCTAATTTTAACTAAAAAATATCGGAGATGGTTTCACTCAATTTTTTTTTATAAGCCCATAAAGTTCAAATTTGTATAAAATGTGTCAAAATTACGATAATTTGCAAGTTATTTTGTAGATAAAAATTCATAAAATTTATTCTGTTTATACTTCAGGTTCAGAATTTTAACACTAAGTTGTCCATAAGCTAATCTTCAAAAATATATAAAAAAAATTTCTACCGGACTTAAAAGAAAATATTTTATGACTGTTTGAAATTTAAATTTTTTCGAAATTGCATACTGTTGCATTATATTTCAATTTAAATATAAAATACTACATTATTATATACCCATTTTAGACAAACATATTTACTCCGTTCAGAATCGTTATTCGTATATAATAATATATATCATTGCATTGCATTCAAATTTAACAAATCCATTGTAATAATGACCTATCCTATAAACGAGGTGCTTTCCATCCCCAACTGTACAGCAGAGCGAGGCTCATCCGGTTCTTTTTAATTTTTGAAAATTCGCCTTTCTTGTGTGACTCCTGGACCCGTTACTGTAGTTCAGCTGTATGCACATATGGTTTAAATAAATTGATAGCCATTTGGTTTATGTTTGAGAAAAGCTTTTAAACTAATATTTCTTATAGAGGCGGTGTAATGCCATATACATAATATGGAGATTTACTTGTTAAAAATACTGTTAAGCTAAAAAATAATAATTTATTGTTTTATTGTTTGAAGTTTAAACTGTTGATATATATTAAATACATTTTTGTATAGACGTTTTTATATAATATATTATTACTTAGATATCTGTAATATTGAATTTGTATTGTAATTGTCCATGCATCAAGCCAGGCCTTATTTCCTCAAATGCAATTAGATACTATATATTATAAAGAACTTTATTAATATAAATACCGTGAACTGCTCACTTTGTTAGTTGTCTTGTGACACAGTTTACTTTATTCAATACTTTTGTGCATAGCTTGCAAAATAGAATATAACATAAATAAATATAAATAAAATAACGTATGAGTAAAGGTATTAAAATAATAATAATAATAATATGTAAATGAATAGTAAAATAAATGATATCTACTAATCAGAGGGACTATAAGTTATAGTCTTTTAACTATCGTAAAGATTTCATACTTATATATGTTTACATATATAATTATATATATACCACGTGTTGAACTATTTATTAGATAATAAGGAGGAATGAAGAATACGTAAAAATAGTACAATCTTTAGCTGGAAAATTAAATAAAATAACATTTGCACAAATAAAAACTAATTTTAATGTATTAAAATTCTAAATTTGTAATAAAATAAATTTTTTTTAAACCTTAAAATCATGTTACATGTTCATATGAGAACATGCAAAGTTGACTTACTGTACTTTCAACAAAGTCCACAGGTGGTGGACTAGGATAAAATGAAGACAATTCTTTTGTTTCTCGTTCCAAGTCATCGTCTTCACCTAAAGCAGATTTCCGTCTCTTCATAGAGGGTGATGAGATTTTCGCCGTTTTCCCTACAGTCATGTTTTTAAATTGTATTATTGTAATAAATATCTTAGAAACCAGAAATATATTTTTTTTAATAATGTGTCTACATACGGATAACTATTGTGCGCGACTATTTGGCAAGTATAAACGGCGCATAAAAAACGAGTACAAATTGAATAATCACCTTAAATTGGACTACACTAAGGCAATGATACAACCTACGCCCGTTATGTTACAGGATAAGCCACATAAAAAAAATCCTACATTAAAAGATATTAAACGTCACTAACGTGAAACGTCTGGATAAATACAAGTTGGTTACACTATATTAGCTAATGCATTAATGAATACTATTCCTTAATATATTATAGCCGTGTTTTATCTCTTATAGTAAATAATATTTAACAGTCAATAAAAATCGATTTTAAGCATAGTTGAAAGAATAGTTTAACGATGTTTATATGAATATTAATTTAAACCATTAGTCAACATTTGATAGTCATAAAACAAAATAATACACTAGTTTAATTAATTAAATTTTTATTGTTGTTATTGATATATTATATCTTACTGTACTTATTAGAATTATAATAATACTTATTTTTTTTTTTTAATATTTGAACACATAAATAATTTTATGAAAAAACAAGTATATACAGTGTGTATCTGCGTGTTTTCTTTTAAGGGTAACACGAAATATTTTAGTCCAGAGACCTCGAATTGGTATGAGGTTTTCAAGAAGAGTTAGGGAATACAAAAATATAGTTTTTAAATGATTTTAAATTTTTTAACTTCTTTTATAGTTTACATTGTTTTAAATAGTAACCGGTGCTTTCAATACAAAATTTGGAGAGATAGATTTTTTAAACTCATTTTGACTTTTTTACCATAGCTCCAAAATCAAGTATTTTCTTTATCAATGTTTCGTCTATAATCAAGCATGGAAAATAATGATGGGCTTAATGTTAAACAATTTGTTAAAAAGGTATAATGGTATAAATTAATTTTTTAAATAAATAATGAAATTTCAAAAGTTGTATTAATTTAATTTGTTTCACACTTTTCCTAATACGTAAAACAACATTTGGAGTAAAGTATATTTTAAGTCAAATACAAATTCTTAAAAATTATTTATTTAATATCTTAAAAACTTTGAAATGAAAAAAAATACTCGGAATCGCACGAAAATATGCAAAAATATAAAATCATAGGATAATCGTTGAGAAATTTAACGATTTAAATTAACCTATTAACTCGTTATCATCGGGTTGATTTTGGTTTTAAAGTCATAGTTAAGAAGTCAAAATGGCTTAAAGAAATTGAAAATTATCAAAAATATGCATTTTCTGTATTTCCTATGTCCTCCCGAAAACCCCACATCAATCCAAGGTTTCTGGATTGAAATATTTCGTGTTATCTTTAAAAGGAAACACACTGTATATCTGTATAATATGAGGGGAGTCCAGAACGCTACTTCAAAAACACACGCACTTATAGGTTCTATTCTACATTTTTTATGATTGTTCATTGCATTGCTGATGGAGCTTGATTTATTCATTATACTTTACACCTAGATAAAGCCAATAAGACAATGAAAATCATTGACCATCATCGTATGGAAAAATCATAATATATATATATATATATAAATGGATTCAAACCATTAGAATTTTGCTATACAGAGGGTTCATATAATAATTTAATAATTTATCTTAGTTATAATAATTGACAATTGTCAAATAGCAAATATAAATGTATGAAGAGTTTTAGGAATGATTTTAAATATTAATAGTGTCAGTCCAGTTTACACTTGACAGTTGAGTACAGCATTATTAGTATATAATAGCAGCAATTATCGATATAAAGACGGGCGGTCATGTCTCGTGTTATCTAGTTGAAGTGAATGGATATATTATTATTTATAACTATAATAAAGTAATAAATTGGAAGTGAATCTTCGAGTAACAGTAATATGTACGAGTAAATATCGAAAATTGAACTATTGAATGTTGTAATATTGTATTCCCTGTTTCATAATTTTGTTTAGAAAATTAAATAAAGTTTTTATCAAACAAAAATGTATACACCCATACATATTGTTATTTACAATAGAATTATTTACGATTCTGAATTATATTCTAAGTTCTAACTAGCTCTAGTTTGTCTCTAGTTTTGAAATATTGTTGAACATCATTGAATAGTTTTCATATAAAAGATACTTAATCAAATACACTTTTTTAAACTTTGTCGTAGAAACTTGAAACTTTTACCAATTTATTGTTAAGATAAACATTTTTTTTATACAATTTTTTTCTTTCAAAATATTTTACTGATTTGTAAGCAATTATTAGGCATTTGAAATATATTATTTTTTTTACATTTTTTTATAATTGTCGATAAAAAAATTAGAAGGGACTAAATAGTTGAAAATTTAATAGAAGATATCATAAAGATTGTTCATACTGTCATCCAAAAATTATTAAAATACATAGGCACAATTACTTTTTATAAGAGTTTGAGCAACAATCAATCAATTAATACAAAAAGAATTTTGAAATCTGATTTGAGTTCGTTGTGAAGTCTTCTTTATATCGACTTTCTCACATTTTTTAAATTTTGAACTTAACATACCTAAAAATTAACTTTTGTTGATTTTCATGTTTTCAATTTGTTTAATTATATTTTGTATTCTTACTTATATCTTTAGCGGTTCCGACTAGACACTAGAGGTATTTTTTCCATATTTACTCTTGTAACAACTTTTATTACTTTTACTTGTTTTAACGGATTGCATATTATTTACATTACAAAAAAAGCCATGTAATAAATACCTAATAATGTTTATAATTTATCTTAATTTATGGTATTTAAAACTTAATTCAGAACCTTTTGATATACCACATTCAGTTTTATTTTAACTAGACGTCTTCTAACTCTATAGAAAATACTACATAGGTACAATTGTCCATGTAAGTAACAATTAACTTCCAAATTTACTCTACAATAGGTTAATGTCTGACCTTGTGTTTTATTTATTGTCATTGCGAAATAAATGTACATATTGGAAACTGAGCTCTTCTGAATTGAACTAAAAAACTATTGGGGTATAATGGAATTATTTTTTACTCCTTTATTAGCACATCAAATCAAAAATTACAGCTTCAATTACATTTTTGTAAAAAAATATAATACGGAGTAATTCCATTACATAATCTAGAATAATTCAAATTTCTTAATAATATGATTGGAATTCCAACCTTTATTGATATTTTATGTGAAAACATATCAGTTGGTATTTGTGAATTTAAAAACTCTGTAGGAAGTGTATTGATTTTTCACTGTCAACTAAAAAAACATCACTATAACTTCTGAAAAATTATTTGGAACTTTGTGAAAAAAATTGTAAAATTATAGAAATTCTTCACCGAAAAACCTTAACCTTTGAATACAATAAATCCCCTTCTCACTTATCTCAAACAAAAAAAATGAAAAATCAGATGCGGTAGCGATACTTACGAAAGTATTGAGAATAACTCTTAAAAAAAAAAAAAATTGAAAAAAGTTCATTAGTGTTGTAACAAAATTGGAACATAAAAAAGGCCTGTTCTTTTACACATCTAATAATAATAATAAACTATAATATATAATATATAAGCTGAATTATCCGATGTTTCTCGGGAAAATAATTGTGAGTGTTCAATTCATTTTAGGTTTAACTCGCTAGGGAACCAATGCCTTTTTGAGTCTAATCAACCGGAATAACAGTTAAAATATTTTAACAATTTGTATTGTATCGTATATTAATTAATATTTATATTAATAATTTGTGATTCAAGGCATGGAACTTTTTTTCAATGATTTTTACCAAGCTCATTACAATTCTTAACCCTATTTTACCCCACAAATGTTTTTTTAGTGGACATCTACGTCAAATTTAAGCCCGATCCGTCCAGTGGTTTACGTTGTGCGTTGATTATAAACTCAAATTTTCAACTCTCATTTTACTCATTTAGGGTGGATTTTAGAAAAATCGTCTCTAAGCGGATGCTTACGTCATAATAGTCATCTGTATGCCAAATTTCAACCGGATCCGTCAAGTGGTTTAAGCTGTGCGTTGATAGATCAGTCAGTCAGTCAGTCACGCTTGCTTTTTATAAATAAAGATGAATATAAGGATAAGGATAAGAATAATAGAACAATGATTCATCATTGCTTCTGAATTTAAACAAACAATGCAAACATAATATATTCTTCAATCCGTAATCTGTATATCCACTAGGTACCCAGTAAACACATCTTTGATATAAAATACTGAGGGTGGGCATATTACACTGAATATCAAATATGTTGAATTTATATTAAACAAATAATATACTTATAAAATTATAAATTTATAACGATATTATAGATACGGAAAATTTTCAGGCTAAAATTCCCTCTTTGGTTAGCAAGGAGATATCCGGCAGCTAATCAGTATCCTGTTCAAAAAAAATTAATCTAATTAATTCACATCAAATAGTAGGTGGTAGCCGGTATGCAATGACAATCAAACGGGGAAGAGAAATAGATTTCCCAGAGCCTTTTTTCAATACGTAATATTATATATTTTGAACATGTATTTTTATGCATAAAAAAAGTGCATTTAAAAAATAAATCATATATCTCCCCATAACCAAATCATTTGACTACCACTGCCGGTATTTACATTATAATACTGCACTAATGAATATTTTCAATCTGTTTCACTTTCAAAGGATCGAATACTGATTATATGATATAATATAAAGCATGACGAAAATCTGCTCCAATATCCATAATCATATGTTTAACACTTACATATTTTTTTTTTGTTAATTGTACGCGTCCTTGTGTTGTCGATCATGCAGGAACTCACACTTGGTAAGCATAATAATAGGTAACAAGATTTTTCAAACACAAATATATTTGCTCGCAATTAAATTGTATTTTGTGCTAGTAAATCTTTTTGAAGTAAGTAATCAACAATATATTGAATTGAACAATTTGTAAGAAAATATAAGTTCATAGGAAGGTAGGAGGTACATACTAGATATTTGTTACTCAATACTAATGTACCATGTACTCAATTTTTACAAGGTTACTTATACTAATATCATTAAAACAATTTATACCGTATTGTCTAGTATAATGAATAGAGACTAAGTGTATAAATATTAATATAAATAAATTCTAACAAATTAGTAATATTTAGTAGATAACCTTTAAAATTTAATGCTGAATATACTTCCGAATTCCAATATTAATAATTCAAATTTTAAGAAATAGGCATTTTATAATTTATAACTCATATTATAATTTTGAAAATTTATAAAATTATCAGTACTATGTCTAAAAGTTGTTTTTAGATATTATTTTATAATTTGTGTTTTTTTAGATTCTGAACGGAGTGATGGAATCTATTTTTCTTTGTGATTGACAACACGTTTTGGAATAGTAAAAATGCTTGGATTTTCTTACACAGTAACTTTTCTGAAAATAAATTGAATTTAATTGGTACTTCTTAAGTCAAAAGCTTAAAATTTTTGATACTTTTCAAAAGAGTCGGGAAAAACCATAAAAAAATTACGGATCACAGGAATTTATACATAAAACCACTATTTGACAGATTACTTTTTTTGCTTTAACTCAAAACGAAAAAAAGCAAACACTTGAAATTTTTACCAAAAGTTTATATTAGGATTTTCCATAGATGGTTATTAAGTTTTTTTTTTTTGACATAGGTACCGATAAAAAAAAATTGGCTGTCCAAAAAATCTTTAAAATTTAATAAAAGGTTTATTATAAGTTGTACTTATTGCAATTAAAAAATAAATAAAAAACGTCAATCACAAGTTTTTTTTACAAGAGTCTAAAGTTTAAATTTGTATGAAATAAGTCAAAATTGCGATCATTTGCAAGTTATTTAGTACCTAGTTGAAAATTCACAAAATTTTTAGTATTTAAACTTAAGGTTCAAAATTTCAACACAATGCAATTTATAAATTTTTCTTCAAATATCTATAAAAATAATTCTAACGGGTTTTCAGAAAAAATTTTTATGAATGCCTGAAATTTAAATTTTTTACGCATAAAATCAAGTGATTAAACCTCAAACGATTTTAAATACTTGTTATTATTCAAAAAGTTTAATTCGTAGAAACTTGAAACTTTTACCAAAGGTTAAAATTGGAATTTTCTTTTTACAATTTTTTCCTTCAAAATATTTTACTGATCTTTAAGCATTTTATAGGCATTTGAAATATTTTGTTTTTTTTTTATAATTGTTGATAAAAAATGTTTACTAGTACAAAATACTTGAAAATTTAATACATGGATTTCACAGAAGTTATTCTTACTGTCATTCAAAAATTATTAAAATACATAAGCACAATTATTTTATATAAGCGTTTGAAAAGCAAATACTGACATAGTATTTAAATTTAATATATATACCTATTCTGGATTAACAAATCATCTCCGTTCAGAATCGTGTTTCCGGTTTCGTATGCAATGCTATCTAGATAGCGTAGTAGCATTGCATTTAGATTTAATATATCCAATATAATAATTTATCCTATGAATTAGGTCCACTGCACCCCTTACTGTACAGCAGAGCAAGTCCCCGTCCGGTTCTTTTTTTTTAATGTGGCCTACGAAGAAAACTTATTACCTATGGCATGCATGGCTTATAAGTTAAAATATTTCCGACCACTACTCTAAAGATACAAATTGTTAAAATAAGAACTTAAAACTATTGTGAATTCATTCCTTAATGATTCCCTTTGACATATTAATTACTTGCATCTAGTATTCAAATTGGAAAATACTGAAAATCTGTACAAGGTACTTTTACAATAAAAAGATCCTCTGAAGAGTGTTTTCAATCAATAATGAATAACATTTCCATTTCTGTCCAAATTAAAATAAAATACTTAGATAGGTACTCGTATAACTCCTGACAAAAGATTAACTCGAAGACCTCATTTAAAATAAAAAAAACAGCAAATAATATACTTCATTTCTTTCGTCCTCTTCTAAATTCTAAAATATTACTCCAAAATAAATTGTTTATTTATAAAACAGTTATAAGTCAAATTAATCAATTTTGTTGTATACTAACGCACACTTCTGAACAAAATGACTTAAAAATAAGTACTAAACAATGTAAAAATACTTATAATAAAATCTAGTACGCATAGTAACATACTCATATCACTTAAGTCCACCATCACTCTACCAAAAAGCCACCACGCAGGCTAAAGCAAAAATAGTGTAGAGATAAATTATTATTAGATTAATTAAAGAGGTGTTCCTCGACATTTTATTCTTGTCAATTTAATCCTATGACATCAAATTTCGTCATTGTAATTTTATTTTTTTGCAAATTGTAAATTATCTTTGAAATAAAAAAGTACTTGTTCAACTAACATATTACAATATTTATTTTTATTTATTTGTGGTTTTGATGGAATTTGAGAGACAATAAAAAATTTGAGAATATTGATCTCAAAAGTACTCAATAAAAAATTTAAAGTCTTATACATGATAATAGTAATATATATTATTAAACTACAAGAGTATATGATTCGGTACGTTTGAAATGGAAAAAGTCTAAATTATTAAGTTGACCATGTAGATTACGGTTAATCTATCACTTTCAATGTTTTTAATAATTATCCAGTAAAACTTGCTTAAAACAATTTTCCGCAAAGACGCTATTTTTTCGTGGTTCCAAGAGATTTCTTATACTTGTCAATCAATGTAAAAACCTGCAGTGGCTTAGATACGGGGTTTAACGTTTAAACCCCCAAAACCAAAAAAAAAGATCTTTTTTGTTTCTATATAGTAAAATATGGTTTGTAATAAAAGTAATAGTAGTACACACTTACTTTAAGACTAACTGAATAAAGTTATTTAAAAAAAATACACAGATTATAACGATATTAGTTCCTACATTACAATTTTTAATTTTTTTTACGATGAACAGTACTGATTACGTGGTGTTAGTATTATTACACAATATGCAAGACAGTGACGACGACTGACATCGACCTTATCGTCTTTTTTCCTCAATTCGTTATTATCGTCATTGAGATAACACCAGGCGCGCACCCAGGATTTTTGTTTAGGGGGGGCTTAAACATTTTCCTATTTTCTTTATACACAAGTAAATATTAACCACAAACTATAAATGGTTATTTTTTTACTATAATTATTATATGTTATATTACATGTTTAATCAATCATCATTGTAGTACTATATTTGTGAAAATATGCTATAATTATAAATAATTTAGTAAAAAATATAATTTTTTGGGGGGGGGCTTCAGCCCCAAAGCCCCCCCCCCCCGGGTGCGCCACTAGACAACACATATATCGTATTATTATTTTTCCTTTCGTCGTCTGTTTTACATAATTAAATGATGATTTTTCGAAATATACCAAATTCATTTTCATTTGTAGAGAATTTAATTTCAAAATCAGTTGACGATATTGCATATATTAATAAGGAGTTTTAACCCGTTGAATCACTATCATTTATCTACTTCGATATATTTTAAATCTAATTGTTATGAGTGTTATGACGATTCGAGTATCAACGATGTTTCAAATTTTGAAAACCGTTCGTTAAATTCCAACAACAATAATACAGTTATAAATAATATCTGGGTACTAAAAATATTGACAAAAGTCAAAAGTAAAAAAGGACAAACTAGCAAATTTCAGTTTAATTGGTTATTGTGGTGGCCCCGTGGCCCTAGTTAGTGTGTTCTAAAAAAGAAGACGGCGCATTTTGTAAACTATGTGTTGCTTTTTATAGATCAGTCGGTGAAATTAATTATCCAACACTTGGTGCATTAGTTATATTAACTATTTAAAATGTTTATTTATTTTAAATTTTTTCAAAACCCATCACAGAAAACATTTTTATCTACGCCACTACTAAGACCCTATTAAGACGTTAAGTTTTTTTTTATATAATCAAATAAGACGCGCATTTGTTCAGCAAATGACAATAATAATAGTGATTGTGAGTGTAGTCGAATAGAAATAGAAATTTACTAGTGTTCATGTGTTTATCATATGTTTTACCGAAATTCATAGTATAATCCAACAAAATCTGATGTTTTCTTCTCATATAAAAAAAACCTGTTCCAAAGCCTTAAGAAATCTTGGATTTTTAATCAGGAATACAAACGAATTCAATAACGAAGTCTGTCTAAAAACACTATATGTATCAAATGTTAGACCAATATTTGAATATTGTTCAATGTTATGGAATCCGTCACAGATAGGTTTGACTGAATCTCTCAAACATGTTCAAAGAAGATTTCCAAGGTATATTGGGTACAAATAAAAGTGTAATTATTCTAGTAACCTAGCTCTTTCCTCACCTATAAGTACCTTTAAATAAGATTCAAGAGAGTCTCCAACAAGATAGTCTTGACAAAACGTCGACGCAACGAAATTTTTTTTACGTCCTAACTCGTTAGTGGTACTATATCATGTCTTGAACTGTTAAAATTAGTACAATTTCATGTCCCCCAATACAAATCCCGTTCCTGTTCGGCTGTCCCACCTTTTCTGTAAAAAACCACCGAATGGCTATAATAATCCGATCGACCGCGTTGCGTCATGTAATGAATTGACAAACGTCGACATATTCAACTTGGAAAGTTTGTTATCCCTAAAATTATAAAATTATAAAACTGTAAATTATTTATTCGTCGTTATATTAATTTAATTAATTCAATTTCATTATGTATTTACAATTATTATTATTTATTATTTATGTTATTATTATTATTATTATTATTATTATTGTTATTATTATTATTCATTATGTAGAATACCACATACCTACTACCATATTATTGAAATTGTACTGTACTTGAGCCTTCACAGATGTTTAACTAATAAATAAATAAATAAATAAATAAATAAATAATGAAATGTCAATTGATAAACGAGTGTAATTAGTGCAAGAAAAATTAGTTAAACATCTATTGGAAATACGATAAGTATTCTTCTTTTTAGAAAATTCTAAAGAAATGTATTATTCTATGTTAATGTATAAAATGTATTACCTTCTATTATTCTGTTAAATAATAAAAACAATTAATATCAATAATAAATAAATAAATCCAATATGTTTAACATTTTTATTTCATATTTCCGCATAAGACGCTCGCCCGCTTAAGTCACTAATTTTAGCTGGTCCCTTCAAAAGCACCTTAAGGGAGAAATACAGTATATCAAAATAAACAATAAAATATTCAACCTATAGCTAGATAAAGTTTAAAGATGAATAATGATTTAAGTTAAACTCGATACTTTTTATTTTAATTTGACATTTAATTTTGTTTTTAATGCAGGAAGGTAGTTTGATAATTTGGAATCATTTTTAGAAACTAAGTCATTAAGCCAATCATTCTAAATGGCAATATAGTAAATGTTTTAAATGTGTGTATTAAATACATGTTTAATCTTTAGTATGATTTTTTTTTGACAAATGTCATCAGTTTCACATGGGATTATTTTTATTTTTACAAGATATATACTATTTGTACCCTTGGGTACAATAAGAATATGTAGGTACTAATAGAATATAATATGATACATTTGAAGGAAGAAGTCATCCAGTGGTGGCACTACCAGATTTGATTTATTTTTTATACCTATTAGTTTATTCAAATTAAATTTAAATTACATATTTTTTAAGATTTTTGATTTAGTTTAATAGGTCTCTGCACCATTTTCTTTTTAAACGTCTTAGGGGATTACCAGGAATTGAGAGCATGGATAAGTTAGATATAAGGAAGTTAGGATGTGAGTAAAGTCTATAATGGTATCTTTTGAAGTGAGTTATGGCTTCTTGTTTAATGGTTTTGATTTTTAGATCTAAATGGAGAGTTTGATTAAAAATGTACGGTAGGATATTCGTGATTTTACGTAGGCTTTTATTTTGAATAGTTTGAATTTTATTAAAACTAGTTTTTTTTTGCATTACCTCAAAGTTGAATACCATACATGAGATAATAAAATGTTTTTTAGTATTTTTCACTAAAAACTTTTTAACTAACACATATAATAAAAATGTATTAATAAAATATTGATTTAATTAAATGTATAGGGTTAGGTTATAGATCCAGTATAGAATATTCCTAAGTAGTAACAATAATCTTTTAAGTTTTTTTTTCTTTCTATACATTTGTGTAGTATCTACCAAAATATTATTTTAATATAGTAGGTTATTATACTCATTAACAATTTTCAGTATAACATTTTAAAATAATAGTTACATTTTAAATACTTAAATATTATTATTTTTAAGTTCTTTATTATAAATTAAAAATTAGTTTTGTTTCCTAACAAACAATAGTAAATAGTTGTAAATTAATCATATCCAAGTTTTTTATTGTTACAAAATGTTACTACTTGTTGATTTCCACTAAAAATTAGATACATTTTATTTAGGTAAAACTGTTTTATAATAATGTATTATTACATTTACATTTACATAATTACATTTACCTATTTCACACAATAAGACAAACTAGTTATAGTAGATTAACTCATTAGTTCATCACTCACAAAATTTAACTATGTATTTTCATACATTTTATTACAATTTGAAATATACAATAATTTACAGCAAAATATATTTGTTTATTATTCTAAATTAATTTAAGTTAGTTTATTAAGTTATGAATCACTTAAAAATTGAAACCTATAGTTATGTATTCGCACATACATTTTTTTTTAAAAAATAACATTTATTTTTTTCTTCAACTATTATTATATGGCATTATTTACTTTTAAATTCTTGTAACCGGATAGACAAGTAATAAAGATTTTATATTTTTATCATAAAAATTAAGAAAGTACTAAACAATATAATTAAATTACATATTAAATATAATGTAATAGCCATAATATGCTTCAACACTTATAGTATATAATCAGTTTACCTTGACAATTTTCAGTTTATTCCATTATTTATTTATCATAAAATTGTATAATAACTATAAACATGTATGCAAGAATGAAGTAAACTTAAATTTAAAAGTACATTATAAAATACATTTTAAATTCTGAGAAAAGTAAGGATTAATTTCACAATGATAATTTATTTAATATTTTAGTATAATACATTTTTTATGTTTATTAGTATAATGACATATTATATAAGTATCAACTACCTAGTACTAAACTAGTTTTAATTCAAAAAAATGATTTAAAAAAAGTATATTTTAAATCTAAAACAATCTAACAGTATTATTTTTAAGCTAGTAAAAATTATAACACAATCTATGACAAATTAATAATGTATTACTTGTTTACATTTAATAACTATTATTTAAGTTACTAATTTATTATTATTTAAATAATATAAAAGATTAAAACAATATGCAAATATTACTACAATGGACGAAATCAAATTTACATATATCGATAAACTCCACTGAATTCGCTTTGTTTAAAATACTAAAGCGTAAAGTACAATCAAATTAATTGTGTTTGATTATATACACAAATAAATTATTTGAAACTATACTCACATTTAAATAGTATGAAAACATATAATTATACATAATTAAATAACAATTATTATAGGCTTATAGTTTTTACTATTTAATGTTGTATGGAGTACCAATTTTTAATCCTAAATAACTAAAGTTTTTAGTTTCTTGTATTTGTATAACAACCCTATACCTTATACATAAACATCCATTACATAATTTTTAATTGTTTAAATTGTCTGTATTTAAAACTAATGCAAAGATAATATACTGTACATTCTT
This sequence comes from Chaitophorus viminalis, assembly GCA_025469195.1. Lineage (NCBI taxonomy): Eukaryota > Metazoa > Arthropoda > Insecta > Hemiptera > Aphididae > Chaitophorus > Chaitophorus viminalis. The sequence goes on from JAIPRK010000120.1 coordinate 363,577, forward strand.
ATATTTTATGTGAAGTACTATGGGAAGTAATAAATATTTTCGAGTTATTTAAATAAAATACGTACAAACACTACAAACTAATTAATTTAATTTTTATAAACACCCAATTTTAATTATAAAGAAAATTAGCATGAGTGGATAATATCAACAGATAACACTATTCATGGAAAATAGATAAAATTGGTAATAAACAAATTATAAATATATTAATACTGTATTTGCAACTTGAAAATGTAATATTACTAATAAATCATCTGCCATTCATCAGTGATATATAAACAGATTTAATGTTTTTCAATACATGTTATGTTATGTTATGTGTAATAATACTATTTGTATTTCGTTAACAATCAATGATCCACTAATTATAAACTATACACTGTAAAGTGATTTACTTTTTAATTTGTAGTGTATTTTACTATATTCTAAGCTTGTCATATACCTACCTAACAATCTCACACTAATATAGTAATATATATTTAAAAGATATTATATAGTAGGTAGCTAAAGACACAAATAATTATCTACATTATTATTTATTAATTTATAATAATATATTATTATTTATTACCATGTTTAATTTTATGATAATTTCTTTACCAATATCATGAATTCATGAATAAAAAATTATCTTGGAAATAATCTATCTAAGTTACGATTCTTTTGTGTTCTTATATACTAATTAATATTTATGGTGTTGGGTACATTATACTAACACTTCATTTTCCAGTTCTTTACTTAATGTAATATTCATAATTCAGTTAATAAAATACACCTTATCTAATAGTAATTGGTAGTAATACCTTAGTTAATACAGTGGTCGATGGTAGTGTAATACTATATAATACCACCTGTCATAGATTTTTTACATAAACCCATATTTAATAAGCAATAAGAATGTTTAAACTCAATAAATAAGTATTTTATTATAAGATTGAAAACAAAATGTAGTCTCATTTCTACAATGGTTATTAATAATCAAATAAACTAATAATTACCATTTTGGATTTTTTAAACTTACTAACTATATTCAACTAAATTAATTTAATTTTTTATTTAATTTTATATAATATAAAATTAAATATTTAGGCAATTTAACTTATTATAGTTATGATTATTTGTCCCATACTTATTAATAATATATATATTATATAGGTATATATAACATATATATATATATATATATATTTCTATCTTTCATTAAACCTAATTAATCATACCTAGTTTTCAATATATTTTATTGAATTATCTAATTTGAAGTGATTAACTTAAGTATCATTAATTTTTTTATATGATAATAATTAATGATATCCATTACATTTTTATTTATTCAATGATAAAAGGATATATTGGGTAAAATATGTTTGAATTGGTTTATAAAATATTTTCAGAGTAAATATATAGTTTTAGTTAAATATATCAGTTCACATATAATTCAGGAAAACTACTGGTAAGTACTATAGTAGATGTTATTTTTTTATATATCAGCAGTGAAAATATTAAAAATTAAATTTATTTGCTTGACTTAAAATAAAATATTATTACTGTATTGTACCTAAATTGACTCACCAAAGTATGATGATACTCATGTGAATCCGAAGGAATCCTTCCACTGTCACTATCCATAATTCACAGAACAAAAATATACTAAAATACACTACTCGAATATTATAAACAAACTTGAAATTAAAATTAAATTTTAAGAAAATAATTAACAATTATAAGGGGGTCGAGTATACACAACGCGACAGCTCTTCACAACTATGATCACATGACTGATGGAAAGTCGCCGTATAGTGAATACTTGTACTTGTCCGCTGTCGGAATTATCTATGGTTGCAATTACTAAATTCAGTTATAATGTTATCTAAGGGAATGAATTACATTTCAAATAATAACATGTAATATAACGTATACATAAGTGTTGAAAAACCTGAAAATATTACTTTGGAAATCAAAACCCATAGAAATTGTTTTACAAAAATAATATTTCATATGTAAATCTATTTTTAAACAATACAATTTGGTTTTGTTTATAGATGTAACTATGCAAATGATATTCCATATGCGTGATTTTTTAAATAAAACAAAACAAAATTTTAATTAAAAAAATGTAAGACAATATCATATTAAAAGGTTTACGTATTATAAAAACTGCTAATATATTATAGTTTACGAGTAACCCTATATAGTCGCTACACACAATTATAATATATCACTATCACAACGATTACTTTGAATATTTTAAAATATTTCTCAGTCTTATGACTGAATTTTAGGTACTTATGTACCTATGCACAATAAAATATAAGTAAAAGGTGGTAAGTCGGTAGATGGTAGTACTTTATTTTTTACATTACATTTTATTACATACATTTTATTTGGCTTATTTATGAATTGATGATGATTTAATAAAAATAATAATAGGACATCTTATAAAAGTACTCATTAATCCAATCACGAGTTCATGACTTTTCTGTTTTGATAATAGAGTATCCATGTATAATTTTGATAATACTATTTTTGTTGTGTAGATTATTTATATGTTATTCAATAATAAATAAGTAAAAATAAAACATAAAATAATTATAGATATTTCTTAATTCTTTTATCTGGAGTAGTACTTACTTGAAAATAAACAATAACGAATTAGATCGTTTTTATTTACTATATTAAATTGTATACTGATCAGTGATAAGAATTTTAATACGTAAGTTTCTTGAAATAATGTTAATGATCTCCGTACAATTATCCAACCAAATCTATCCAAATTATCCAATTATCTAACCAAAATCACAGAATGTATGTTCCATACGTCTATACCTGACCAACAAAATGTATTTTATACGACTATGTGTTTATGGATGGGTACACTATTATAGGAGGTACTGTACTAGGTATTCTATAGTCAATGGCTTTTGAAATAAATATATCTATAAATAATTATACTTATACAAAATAATTTCGTATAGTGCCAACTATTATTTTTATTTGTTTTTCATGTTAATATATCTACAAGTATTTGTAAATTCGTATATTGTAACCTATTGTAATTTGGAAATGTTATACATGTAGACTTTAGTAGCAAAATTCTAAATAAAATGAATATAATTAAGAAAATGCACTCTAAATTTTGCTCTAACCAATAAGTACCTATCAAAATTAGACAAAATAATTAAGAAGTATAATTGTTTCATATTAAAGATTCTAATAATTAATATGAAATAATAGGTACCTATTTATAGTTTTTTGTATTATGGATTTTAATATTAAAGAAAGTACTGATCTTAATACAGCATCACATCATATTAAATATTATTATAAAGGATTACATTTCATTATACTGATAAACTAGTTTATACATGTATGAATAAGGATTGTATTATAAATATAGAATAATAATTATAAATAATCATTAAGTTAAATCAATAAATTCAAGTATAAAAATATATTGTATCATATACAAAATACAAAATACAAATACATAGATACTTACTACCTATTATAAGTATTAAGTATACATTAACTTTTTTCGTTGTAAATATAGTCAATTTGTAATCTACACAATGTATACTAAAAATTCCAAAAATAATGCGAAAGAAATTAATATAAAGAACATTCTAAGCTTATGAAATATTGGAATCCTTCCAACAACCGAAACATTTTAATAATAGAATACCTTTCTTTGTTTTAGAATATATGTAGGTACATTTTTATATTATGTATTTATACCTGTATCATAACACAAAGTATGATATTATATTTTTAGATTTGCAGTTGCCTTTTGCATAATGATTTGATTATAATATTTGTATTTAAAATCTTTATCAAGTGATTCACTTAAATAATTATGAAATTTACAAAGTATTTTTTAATTATCAATTAATAAATAACAGTGGTGATATTATATCAATAAATACCTACTCAATGCCAAGAACGGCTACAGCAAATTAATACTTAATATTTCTCCAATAATTTACAAGTATAATTATTTCAATTATTTTTCAATACTTTGTTACATATGAAATCTCTATTTTTAATAATATATACTTGTAGTTAACTTGTTAATTTTCTTTAACAAAACTTGGCAATTTAATACTTTTTGAAACTTAATAGTTATGTATAAATTTAAAAATGGTCAAACTATTTCCATAACAATACTACTAACAATATTCGGCGCGGTAGTTAATTATTCAACTTTCGAATATCTGATAAAAGTGTTACCATTTTTTTTAAAAAAATCATAATAATTCACATTTGTATAGTACACCAACCTATTATTTATTTTGGACTTATATTTTATAAACAAAAGTAAAGTTATAGTGATTTACCCAATGCGTTGGGTACAACGTGTGATCACTGGTGACTAGAGTTAGGGTTATGTATGTATTAATAAATATGAATGTTAAATGTTCTACAAGTATTTTGTGCATTAAATGTGGATTAAATGTAAACGCAATGCTAAATGCGAGAGTACCTACACTACAATATTATCTTTAATGGTATGAGTGTCATAATAGCTGTAGGCGGACGTTCATCTAACCATAATATTATACGAGTGAGAAAAAACGAGATGCACTGGTGAGTAAACCATGATAATATTATTTTAATATGATAATTTAATGAACATATGTAGATTGTATTTTGTACAGTTATTGTAAGCTATACGTGTTAAATAATGTGAGAAAAACAACGTTATTAAAATAATAACCCCATGAGAAATTCAATCGTATAATCCGAAACTTTAAAGTTCAAGATGAAGTGATGTATGGACTTTAACGATTTTCAAACACCAACATTTAATTTTAAAATTATTTAAGTCCAGAAAATTGCTGATGATATTTTAATACAATCTCAAAAAACTTCCCCATCGCATAATGGGAATACATTATATTTATAATATGTAAATAGGTGCAGCAATTCATACTTGACAACTACTTAGGTACGCATAAGGCATAACAAATTGTTAACTTATCATCAGAGCTCTGAAGTTCTAGTAAATACATTTTTCTTTTGAAAAGTCTTAGGATATTCAAAGTAAACACAAATATGTTTCACTCTTCTTTGATCTCGTATACGAAATTTTATGTAGCTAATTTATGCAATGTTTATGGTTTTAGTGCTATTTTGCTAATTTTGAGTTCTAAGTGCTATTTACACACATATTTTTTATATAAAAAGAAATTAACAATGATTTGAACCAAACAGCCGCATATGAATATTTGAACAAAAGCAAACATGGATTGATTTTCAAATAGTACCTAAGTACTCACAAATTCGGTTTTTATTGATGATTAGATCAGACAATTATCTGTAAGTTCCAATAATTTGGTTACATATTTTTAAAATCGTGTCGAACGCATTGTAACTACAGTTATTAAATTCGTCATATTTACGTATTTTAAAGTAAACATTCACAATTTTATTTTGGAATCTTTAATTTTAGTGTTCCTCGTTCTGCTGCCATTTAGATGCGTATCTAATTGTGTGATTATTCGTATTTTTTTAACCAATTTATATGGTTTTAAGATGCCCAAAGTAAAGCAAAACTTATTAAATGCGAGTTATGTTAATGCATTTGGAAAAATATAAAGTTTAAAAATATATAAAAATTGATTTATAAAAAAAGGTTAAATAAAAAAATTATGATGATTTAAATTTGTATATTTTTCAGTTTGTAGTGCTATTCATAGCACTTATTGTGGTATTTTTGAGTGTATATTAAATTATTAAAGCCCTAAAAATTTACTTTAAAATACTATTTGTACATAACTTCCGAGCCTTGCTTACCTCATTATGAAAACCTAATTATGTTATTTTATTGTTCGTTATTATAGGTATGATAAGAAAAAAAAAGTTCACCTATCAAAGTTATAAATGAGAACCACATTACCTATGCTCCAGGGAGTTGTGTTTGCTTGAAATATATTCACTGTTTATTATTATATATTACATAGTAAATAGTAATTAATAGTTATCAAATAATGAAAACAAATTTAAAAACTCATACAGTTGTACCTTGTACATCACATTCATTGTTAACATTTAAGAATTTGATATTTGATTTTTTTGGATCGTCGTATTGTTTTGGTTTTGTGAGAAACAAAAATAATAATTGGGGTAGAAACATGGCTATTATTATATATGACTCAGTTTTTTTTAAATACATTTCAGTTTTTATTAATTTAAGTATAAGGTTTATATCTTTTGTAAATAAATAGACTAGGTACCTATTTAAAATAAATTGAAAAACTCTTAAGTCATTATAAATGAGACACGTCATTGGATGATTTTTCAATTTTTTCTTTATAGTCTCTCTCTCTCTCTCTCTCTCTCTCTATTATCTGAAACTAGATAAAATAAAAGAATAAAACCTAGTAAAAGCATAGATATTACTTAAGCGTCGATACTAGGTAGTAGGTACTACGTGATGCATAATAGCTTTATCAACTATATTTACTATAGTAATAAATATATATAATAGTGATATTGATGTAATATTATAACTACAAAATCACTTTATCAGATTTCATAGTTTTGACAAATTTTACAGATTTTCTAATAAAACAAAAAACACTATAATATACAATATTGAATATTATTTTATTATAACATAATAATTAAAAATATTAATTATAATAATAATGCATATAATACTATAATAATTAAGTTTCTTAAAATCTATTACATATATTGTTTATTATTTAACTTAATCAAGGTTAATCACAATTGACTGCAATATCTATAAAAAGTATGTCACAAGTTCCGGTAGAAGATAATCTAACTTTACCATCACTTACTAACACTTTTTATGAATGTGTTATAGTTTTTAGCAGTTATTGACTTGATTTAGACTTTATTTAAAATTTCTAAAATGATTTATTGTTAACAAACCAATAATTTTATTAAAATTTAATTAGGGAATTTAAAAAATGAACTACATATAGGTAATTATGAGGTATATTAATAATACTAATATAAGTACTTGGTTTAAGTATTATGGAAGATTATGTGATTAATGATTGTGATTACCTACTTAAATAATACTTTTTTGATACATTTGTCCATACTATTTGTCTACTGTGTACTTACTAAAGATACCGTTGATATATATTTTATATATCAGTATTTATTAAAACCGCATGTATATTTAATTAATATAAGAAAAAGTCATACGCATCACAGTGATCATTTTGAACAATTCAAAAGATACCTAAATATTTATTTAATACACTTTATTTTGTATTTTTTATTTATGCCAGTAGCACTAAGTTCTAAGTGAAAATTTCGTGCAAAACGAACTTGGCTTACTCATACTCGGTCAATTTTGTAAATAGAAAAAACTTGTTAGGTATACAAAAATTGTTTAAAAATAATAGTCTATCCAATAACATGTAGAAAATAATAGGATTGCCATTTAAAAATATGTAAGTTTTATTGCACATGCGTAGACCACAAGTGTTGTTAACAATTTTAGAATACTATAAAAATGTGTATTTATGTATTTTCTAGCTCTTCTGGAAAATCTCATTTCAATCCAAAGTTACTGTAAAAGATATTTCGTTTTATATCAAAATGACCGTGCCAATTGTTGAAATAAAAAAAAGTTTTTGTATGATGTTGCTTTCAAAAAAAAGGTAAATCCAAACCTAGAGTTAAAAATAGGTGTTTCAGTTTAAAAAATTACAAGTGGTATTGCGAATGCGTGCACAGTAAGGGTTAACAATTTGAAATTCATCAAAAAATATGTATGTCGGTAATCTGTATCACCTCCCGAAATCTCGATTTTAATCCAGACATCCAGCTGAGATATATTTAGTGATAGGGACCTTTAACGTGATCACACTGTATATGTATGTATGTAATATTTATGTATATAATATATATGTGACATTATTATATGTTTACATACTTACATTACTAAATTTTAAAATAAATAAATTTTAAGGAAAATGATATAATATAATGCTTTCTTTATCTGTTTTATTTGTTTTTTTAAGATCACTAGCTAGACCCTAGGAAAAAATAAAAATGCATGCCTGAGTCCTTTTGGTGTCCAAGCCGACCCTGCTTAGGTGTAGATATAAACATTAATAAAATAATAATGATACTAGTTTATACTTCTAATATCGTGTTCGATACACGACCGAGTGAGAATGAAGTGAAGAACGTTCAAATGTTCATTCATGGGACTAAGCTTAAAGTTATGTCATTGGTAATATATGTAATATTAATATTAATATTAATCCATTATATTAAAAAGTTTCTTGAATCTTGATCACTATACCGAATTACTATGAGAATGAAGTTTATTTTTTTGTGACGATTTCGATCTGCACGTTCCGACTGTCCGCGGTGGACATGAGAAACGTGTATTCGTCATTTCTTAAAACTTTCAGTGTTTGCATAATTTTGTTGAGTTAAAGAATTAATATTCTTCTAGTGTAGACCACGTTTATTCACAAGGTCAGTGAGACATACCTACACAACCCGCACGTTTCCCAAATTTATCGTCGTTGCAAAGAATACAACTGCTATCCTAGGATTTAGGGCTTAGCGTGTACGTTTAGTGAAATGTATAGGTACTTGGAGCCTGGAGGCAATGGTGTATTTTCAATTTAATTTTCGGAGGGGATCCATAGTTTATTATTTATTAGTTATAATTAGGTACTATTATTATTATTGCTATTATTTTTTTCTCTAAATCAAATTTATATATAATTGTAATTTACTGTTTATTGTTAAAGGTCTAATCCTGTTAAATTTTAAATAAAAAAAATATATAACAGCTAATCTAGAAAGTTTTTGGAAAAGGTACGATGTATATAGATGTAATATTATATTATATTATTTATCGCAGTATAGCAAAGATTGTTTTATTTTATGAACTCATTGAACTCTAATTGTGCATAGTCTAGTCATATTATGTTTTTTTGCTTTGAGTGAATACGCTAGATAAGGATATTAATAAACAGGTGGTCGTTCATATATTATACATACAGTATATACTATATTGTTGTCGTAATAATAATGAGAATTGCTCGATTTATATGCAAATATGCAATCGTCCAATGATAATATGAGGTAGTCAGGTTGCAAAATTTTTTTTGAACAAATTCCACTGCTATTTCAAGGTGAACGGGATATCAATAAAGATTACCAATCTCCCATATGATTTAAATCTGCACTAGTACCCGTATGAACGGATTAACTATATATCCTAAAATCCTATAAAAATACTCACGTCAGTTGGAAGATTTATAAAAATAAATTACAAAAAACTTACAATGTTCAAATTTTTCTGTGGACCACCGGTAGGCGACTGCTACTAGACTACTGTTTTCATACAGGTGATTAGTGAATATGAATTAAATTATTAAAAAGTGTATCAATGAATTTATAATTAAGTAGGTATTCAATTATGCAACCGAATATATTTTAGATTCTGAACGGAGTGATGGAATCTATTGCTTTTACAATGATGTTTTTTTTTTTTGTGCATCTGACGACACCTTTTTTGGCAGTATAAATGCTTCGATTTTCTTAAACAGCAACTTTTCTGAAAGGAAAGTGAATGTAGATAGTACTTGGGCGAGTCAAAAATGCAACTTTTTCAATACTTTTTAAAAGCGTCGAAAAAAACAATAAACAAATTATGAAAACTGGAAATTTTACGCAAAACCACGTTTTGACAAAATACATTTTTTTTAAACGCTCTAACTCAAAAACGAAAAACCGCAAACCCTTGAAATTTTCACGAAATTTTGATATTGGCGTTTTCTATACATGGTTAAGTTTTCAAAGTATTTTGACATATTTTGACTTATTTATAGACAATTTAAATTTTCAACTTTTGTAAATTTTTTTTTTTTAAACATCTGTAAAATTTAATTGGCTGACCGAAAACTCTTGAAAATTTAATACAAGGTTTATAATAAGTTAAAATTATCGTCACTAAAAAATATTGGAGATCGTTTCACTCAAATTTTTTTTATAAGCCCATAAAGTTCAAGTTTGTACAAAATATGTTAAAATCGCGATAATTTGCAAGTTATTTTGTAGTTGAAATTTCATAACATTTTTTCTGTTTATACTTAAGATTCAAAATTTTAACATTAGGTTGTATATAAGCTTAGCTTCAAAAATATATTAAAAAAATTCTACCAGACTTAAGAGGAAAAATTTTATGACTGTTTTAAATTTAAATTTTTACGAAATTGTTTACTTTTGCATTATAATTCAATTTAAATATAAAATACTATATTATTATATACACATTTTAGACAAACATATTAACTCCGTTCAGAATCGTTATTCGTATACAATGATATCTATAATTGCATTCAAATTTAACAAACCCATTGTAATAATGACCTATCCTATAAACGAGGTACATTCCACCCCCAATTGTATAGCAAAGCGAGGCCCACCCGTTCTTTTTTTTTTTTGAAAAATTTATTTGGCTGTCTGAAAACTTGAAAATTTAATACTATTACATTACCTATATTTCAATTTAAATATAAAATACTTTATTATTATATACCCATTTTAGATCAACATATCATCTCCATTCAGAATCATTTACAATTCGTATACAATGATAGTATGATACCTATCATTGCATTCAAATTTAACAAATCCATTGTAATGACCTATCCTATGAACGAGGTGCACTGCACCCCTAACTGTACAGCAGAGCGAGACCCATCCGGTTCTTTTTATTGTTTATTTTTTTCCTTTTATATCATTGGATATGAAATTAATGATCATTGGACTATGGGAGAACAAGAATTGAGAAGTCAGGAAAATATAATCTTCAAGGAATTGTAATCGATGATTTTCTGTATCTGTCTATTACACGGGCAACATAGGAATTTAGACGTTTTCTATTTCCAACGTGGCGATCGATTAATTATTGTGATGAGAATTTTGAAAACTGATTTGAATTCGTCGTTAAGTCTATTTTATATGGACTTAACCACTTTTTTTTAAAATTTTGCACTTAACATTCCCAAAAATGAACGTTTATTGATTTTTATGTTTTCAACTCGTTTAATTTTAATTTGTGAACTTTTGGGGGACAAAATCAAAAGAGTGGGAAAGTCTATCTATAGTAAACTTAACGACGAATTTAAATTAGCTTTCAAAATTCTTATTGCATTTATTGATCGATCGGTATGTTGGAATTAGAAAACGTATAAATTCCTGTTTCGCGTGTGATAGACAAAGTTGGAAAATCATGGCTACAATCCTCTTAAGAGAAAAGAAAGAAGAGCCATATTTGTAGCCCCAAAAGTATTGTTACTATACTATAGTATATACATATTATAATTATAATTAATAATATAATAAGTAATATTATATATAATATAATTGTTATTGAAAATCATATATCTACTTATTTGGAAATTAATTATAATTTATTAATTACGTAGAATATATTTCTTATATCCTTCTGAATCATAATTTATTCTTTATTACTTCAATCACTTTAAAAAATAACCCAACTCCTTCTTATGTTAACACAAAACTCATAGAATATGATTGAATGCAAAAAAATTGGTAAATATTTATTTTATACAACTCTTTGTTTTATCTAACATATTAAATTTAAAAATGACATGGAAATCATGGTAAGCCTCTAAATCTTAATCCAGACTAGTCAATGACTATTAATATTTGCTTTTTACATAAAATGGAAGTTTTTAAAATTCATACGTATACTTGTTATTATTCTTTTTTGAGGTTTAATGCAAATTAAATTGCAATCCACTGAGGTTTAATTCAACTTTAATCAATACATTTGAATTAAATAACAATTGTTTTAGGAAAGTTACTAATGTTATGGTATTTCAATACGTTTATCCTAGGTATGTCTTACGATTTCAAATACCTGACTATTTTTTATGACACCTTAAGGTAAGGATAAGACAAAGTTAGTATAAAAAAATATTTATTTATAATCAATATTTTTGAACTTTTATTGATTTTTTTTAAAAATAATCTTTTTGGATAGTGGGATAATAATTTACTGACTACCTCGTAGCACACACTTTTATGTGATAAATGATACTTTTATACTTCATAATGTATAAATTATTTTATGTTTGAAATTCAAAAATTTGAGAGTTGAGAAAATTCTTGGTTTATTGATATTTTTCTGACAACAATTTCACTTGAAGTAAATTGTTACCATAAGTTGAATGCAGCAATATAGATCATTAAACGACTTTTTTAAATAAACAATAATATAATTTTGAAATATATAAATTTATATATTTTCTTATTTATAAACTAATAATTTTAATACATTAAAAATAGATAAACGCAATTATTAACATTAAATTATTATATGTATGATTTACAAAAAATATAATTTATCGTACTTATATAAATAAAATAAGTTTTTTGTTTGATGTATAAAAATAAAATAAAACACATTAGATATTGTACTCAATACTATAATATTATTTTATTACCATATCCAATTTAAAGTTATTAAACTAATTTTAAGTAATATTGTTAAAATAATAAAAAAAAAAAATAATAATAATAGGGGAATAAATTAAAATTAGATACGATTCAATTTTACAATTTAATTTACTGTACAGAATTGAAAAATACTTGACCAACATTTAATATCTGATTACGTAAATAATAATATTTTTATAGAATTTTATTTTAATATTAAATATTAAATAAATTTCTAAAGTAAATAAAACATTTATCGCAACAGACTAAAAATTCAAATATATATATATATATAATGCAAACTATTCATAATGCAGTAAGGTGACACGAGTTATTATCACAATATATTAATGTAATAAAGGTAATGTTAATATAATGATTTCAGAATTTATAATTACGATTCCACTTATATCCATTCTCAAGTAATATTTATTTTACTTAAGTGCCAGTAAAGAATGACCCTGTAATGAAAAATATGAATGAATAAAAATATTAAGTTCTTAATAATAAAAATAATGTATCTTATGAATAAATAGAGTACATATTTATATATTATTTATTTGTTTGTTGGAATATAACTTACATAAAAATACTAAGTACATTAATAATTTAATATGTGAAGATAGTTTAAGAGATATAGAAATTAATAATTATTAGTATTTTTGAAATTTTAATGAGTCTTTTGGTTTAAAACAAAGAACTATGTATTACCTAAAAAACAATAACTAACATCAAATGGTTATTGTATTGTTAATTTATGAAAAACACGGTATAGTAAGATTATAAAGTTTATTGAAGCGGCTTAGTTGTTTTATTCAAATCTAAGGTATTTAAATTTGCAACAAGTTTGTAGGAAAGAAATTAAAATAAATAGATATACTTACCCACAATAAGGAATAGAATTATTACTAGAATGAGTCCCAAAATAATCATCATCTAGAAAGATAATAATAAAAAAGCATAATTAATAGATAATAAATATTTAGGATAATAAGTATAAATTATATATTTAATAATATTACATAAAAATTTAATTTATAAATAATAATACCTTTAAATTTTTCCACCACATCTTTCTTTTAAGTTTAGTAGCATGTTGTTCAAATTGGGAGGCATTTTGTTGCAACACATCTGAAACAATTTTAAAATAAAGATTAAAAATCACAATATCAGCAATATTCACTACCTTTAGGCTTTAGCGGTTTAGCTTATAATATAATTTCAAAAATAAATAAGCAACTACAAAAAATGGATTATTGTTGTGAATAATTTTCTATTTTCATTCTAAAAAAGTTCAAATAATAATTAAATAATTAACGAGCCCAGACAATTTAGGTTAAATTAGAGAACATATTTATTTATTTTTAACTTCTTTAAATAAATTGTAACAATGTTTAGAGTGGTAGAAGTGTAAAACACAAAATTCCCAGTTTAAAACAGCCATGGGCAGCATCTTTTTTTCTGACAGGCAACAGTCCAGAGATAGACAGCTCACCATTGTACGCAAGAAGACAATAGGAAACGAATAAACAGTAAACTTCTCTTAGAACACAATTACCAAAAAAATTGTTACAGAATAAAATATTATAAATGTGTATAAATATAATACTATATACCAAAGGTCATCACCCTATCGAATATTGGAGGAATATATAGGTAAATATTGTTATAAAAATGAACTATCCCATTACAAACATATTTGGTGTTTATTTCTAAAAGAATAATATTTTCTTTATTTAAATTAATTTAAATAATCTGATGTAAAATTTTCAAATTATAATTAAATAAAAATCAACTGTCACAAATTTAACATTTTAAATGTAGGTTCTTGGTTGTAAAAATATTGACCTACTACATAAAATGTATATGACAATTTATTATAATATAATATATAGCCTGTAATAACAGTTACAATAAACATATGAACGTACAACAATATTATACATGAAAGCTTGAGGAAAGTCGCACCTATTAGTAACACTCAGATTTATTGAAATGGATCGATTATGCATGTTTCTTTATGAATATTATACTTCTATGATGTTTCTACATCGGATGAAAAAGAACAAAGCAAACCTTTACATAGTAGTCTTTTAATAAATTTTCAACTTTTAAAAGTAATGATGGATAAAGATGTAGATCAATAAAAATTTAAAATACGATAAACATTTTTAGTATTATACGCTGATATTCTTTAATCTACGCTGTGAATAATGTAGCAAATTTATAATCCATATTATAAATAGTTAAGATAATGTACCAACAATAAAATGTTATATTAAATATTTTTAAATTTGAAATATTCAGAAATTTACAAATTTTTAATACAACGTACAATACAATACAATACAAGTATGATTATATTAATAAATAATTATAAATTATATACAAAACTTTAATGATTTTTATAATGAATAAAAAAAATGTATAATGATTAGTATTTTTATTTACAATTATAAGTTATGCATTCAAAAAATTATTGAAACTACATTCATTCAATAAATAATTTTAATGAAACTTTAAATTTATCTCAACGATTACAATTATAATTATACAATGTATATTATTTTATCAAATTGCTTAAAATTTAATTATCCTCTATGATTAACAGAATATTTAATAATATATATATTATAATTCATTAAATTTATAGGTTTATATGGCAGATGAGGTTATATATTATCTATAATAACTCTACATATTAATTCTAAAATAAATAATTTATAAAAAGCAATGCATTGGTACACACACAATAATTGAACAGTTAATAATTCTTTACCTTGTAACTGTATATTTGTGAGTATATTACTAAACTTACCTGTAATACCTTCCTACTGAATTTATCGTAAGCATAAATAAAAATAAATTATATTACATTTTTGTAGATAAACCATATTAGATTAATTTCCATTAACTGTGTAAATTGTTAAATTATAATGATTTACTAAAAAAAAAAGAATATGTACAAGACTATTTATATTAAAGTTAAATAAATTTAGAGTAATAAAAATATTAGTACCAAGAAATTACAAGTAAAAATTTAATTAGGAAAACAACCATATACCTTAATTAATAACATGATTTTATATGATTCTAATTTAAATTGTTGTTAGAAATATTAATTTTATCTCACACATAGAAAATAAAGAGCAATCACTACTTTTCATAAGAATCATTAATAAATATATGTAAACTCATAATTACTAAAGTAAAGGAAGGAATTAAAAATTTGTAATTCAAATATATATATATATATATATATATTACAGCAGTACCATTATTAATATAATCAACAATATATGAAATTGGATTAAATATTTTAAATACTAACTTGATTTAATATTAATAAGTTGAAAATATGATAAATTTATCTATGCTTTGGTTATTATAATAAATAATTAATAATTATAAATAGAATATAACTCATTTTAACAATACAAATAAATCAAATTAATATTTATTTACCTGCACGATTATCTAACTCTGATAACTTTTGGTCACGTTCTAGTACCTTTTCAACATTAACTCTCATAATTCCAACGACCTTGAAATAATTTTAAGTGATTAGATAATTTCACAGAATACAAATTTGTATCGGGTAAACTCATTGAGCAGATATACAAATCATACATATAATATATCATAATAATATGCATGCCAAGTATATAATAAAGTACTGACCTCGTCGACTTGAGCCTGAGACTCTTGGAGCTTTTTCTGAGAGTCAGTTGGTTTTTTGCTACTTTGTTGTCCTCCTTTGTTGTCAGCCATGTCTAAAAGAAAGTAATAAAACTGTTCAGTACAATGATAACCAATTACATCAGAGGACTTCAATGATTCGTTATTGTATAGCCGGGTTCAAAGGCTAAAATAGTATAATTAACAGCGACTACATTTGTCGAATGCTGAAGAAAAAATATGATACATGAACATTGGGACAAACAAAGATTGGTGGGCAGGTTTTGCAGTTATAATTATTTATGTACACCTCAAAAATTAATATTAGAAATCTCACCTGCACAAACGTAATAGTTTCGGATAAACTTCAAATAGGGATTAGGGGATTCTGTCAGTTGTCAGCTAAAGCACAAGACGTTTCTGGACTTCCGGTAAGCTACTCACTACTATAGTGCTATCAGAGGTGTCAAGGTGTGTGTACCTTAATGGGTGTACACTACCATCAATGTCCAAGGACACGGGATGATTAGATGATAGATGCGACATCGGAAATTGGCAACGTTGATTACGAGTTATAACAGGTTTTTAGAATACTCTGGGTTGATTATTATTTACCTATGGTGGGTCGGTATTCGGTATACTTACTGACGATGTGCGATTGGTATTGTTTCTAACGCACGGTTAGTAGGAAAGTAAATGTAATTGCACACGCTCTCTGCAAGACACGGAGCAAACAACTTCGGCTTTCTCGATGCGATTCGTCGACAATTGGACTACAATTAAGATTATTGTTGTGGACAATACAAAACAATACAGATGCGAGTAGGAAACGTCCGATTTTGAGAAGGAGCACCAGTACAAAAAAAGCAACAGATGAACGGCTGACGATTGTGGGAGTGAGGAACTGAGGACGTAATCATCATTCTTCAGTGATGTAATCATAACATGACGTCATCCGCGGGCAATACAAATAATTACCACTGATACGGCTGACGACAGCGGAAAATGCACCCAATGACGTTATATGCGCGTCACCGTTTGTAATCTCTTTGGCATATCGCTCGTTTCATTGCGCGGCATTCCGTCCTAGATACCGACGACTTTACAATTACAATAACACTAATCCAAAGAATCAATTTGCTTGTTCTTACGTGCTAACCGTGCTGCAGTGATTTTCACATGTAATTGTCTATATATTTCGTTTGTCAATCAATTGTACTGAAAAACTTCTAGCCATTTAGGTATACGTATTCTTCATAATTAATATAATAGTATATCTACTTGTATATTATTAATTATTATACTCACTTTAGTATTATTGTCATTTTATTTTTGAATTTATTTGCATCCATTTTGTGAATAAAGCATACAAAATACATAAATTTATGATGCACTGTATATTTATTAATATTTATATTGTAATTATAATATTAAAACCAAAGTAAAAAAAACGGGTGGGCCTCGCTTTGCTGTACAGTTGGGGGTGGAGTGAACCTCGTTTATAGGATAGGTCATTATTACAATGGATTTGTTAAATTTGAATGCAATGATAGATATCATTGTATACGAATAACGATTCT